>JBBPQW010000548.1:0-17577 GCA_038092695.1 Boletus rubropictus
GGTTGTAGACAGAGCTACAATGGGCTGGCGCTTCGACATCCAGGAAACAACACCAGTGCCAATTTTGACAATGAAAGCGCCAGTGGATCGACCAGTGTCCTTGCAACCACCATGGTTTGCATCAGAATAGGTCGTGAATAGCTGCGATTGGAGTGGATCTGGCGCATAAGTGATGGCATAGTCTATGGAACCCTTAATGTAGCGAAAGAGGTGCTTTACAGCGTTCCAGTGGGCGATTCCGGGGTTGGAAGTGAAGGAGGCGAGCTGTCCCACAGTATAGGCAATGTCCGGGCGAGTGGTGCATGAGAGGTACTGCAAAGAGCCAATTGCACCGCCATAGTCAACAGAACGCATGAAGGAGCGCTCTTCTGCAGTTCTAGGGCTTTGCTCGCGTGTGAGGCACAAACCAGGCGTCATAGGAGTGGAAACTGGATTACAATCAGTTAAACCATACCGGGCAAGCATATCAGCGCAGTATTGAGGCTGGGAGATGGAAAGTGAGCGATTTGCGCGATTTCGGGTGATCTGAATACCCAGGAGCTCAGTAGTGGGCCCCAAATCGCGCAGTTTGAAGTGGGAAGCCAAATCTGCGATGGCTTGCTTGATTCCGGGCAGCGAGGTTGATGCAAAGGTCATATCATCAACAAAGACAGGGAGAATAATGTGAACATCACCTTGGATGAAAACATGAACAGCTGCATCAGAATAGGTCTGCTTGAAGCCCATGGACTCCAAAGTGGTGCGCATTTTGCAATTCCAGCGATTTCCACCTTGTTTTGTGCCATAAAGCGACTTCTTCAGCAAACAGACAGTCTCCTTTGGATTTCCCTGCGCAAAACCTTCTGGTTGCTCCATATAGACATCACAGTCCATGTCACCATTCAGATAGGCATTGGAGACATCAACAGACCACAAATGGAGGTCATGCAGCGCTGCTAGTGCCAAAATGATGCGGAGAGTGGGCAAATGCACTGTAGGGGCAAAAACCTCGAGGTACTCAAATCCAGGGCATTGTGAGAAGCCCTGGGTGACTAGACGACCTTTGTAGCGATCAAATGAGCCATCAGCACGGTATTTTTGAGTAAACACCCATCTAGACCCAATAACAGGGTGGTCCTTGGGCCTGGATACAAGAATCCAAGTTCCATTGGTCTTGTGCACATCCAGCTCAGCCAAAGCAGCTGTTCTCCACTCAGGAGCATCATCTTTGCACAGGGCATCTGCAAAAGACCTCGAATGGGGGGATTTGGCAGCCAAACACTGGGCAGAGTCCACATCTTATTCATCCTCAAAGTCATCCACATCTTCAACAAGCTAGGCTGGGCTAAGCTTCCACTATTCCCAGGGTTTCTGTCTATTCCGAAGAGGTAGTTGAGCACCTATGCCAACAGGGCTAGGTGCTCTGGGAGGTGGTATAGCTGGCGGAGGTGGTATAGCAGGTGGTGTTGGTGCTGGCAGAAGAGCTGCTGGCTCCTCTAGAACCTCAGATGGATGCTCCTCCTGAGAAGGCAGTAGCTCCACTGCAGGAAGGTCCTCCTCATCATCCAGGAAGCCGGGCAAGTCAGGAGGGGCAAATGGAACATCTGGAGGTGCTGCTGGATGTGCTGGGGGTGCATTTGCAGCACTAGGGAGCAAGGGGGGTGGTATGGGGGCGCATTCATCAAAATCAGCATGTTCAGAGATGACTGTGCACTTTGTGGTTGGGTCATAGAATTTCCAGCCCTTGTATCCATCCGGATACCTAATGAAGACGCATTTTTGATAGTGAGGGTGAAGTGCAGGATGCTTGTTCTTCTACACATGCACATAGGCAGTGCAGCCTCACACTCGGAGGTGTGAGACATCTGGCTTGCAACCATGCCAAAGCTCATAGAGGGTGGTGCTGTCCAGAGAGGCAGTAGGGCATCTGTTCCATACATGTACCAGGGCACCAAGTGCCTCACCCCAGAACACAGTAGCTAAGCCAGACTCCTGTAGCATAGCTGTTATGCGCTCAGAAAGGATGCGATTAGCTCATTCAGCCACTCTATTCTGCTGTGGCCATGCACAGACTGTGTGTTGTCACTGAATACCATAGGAATTGGTGAAATTGAGCATCTTGTTGCTCATATACTCCCCTCCCTTGTCATCTCACAGTGTCTTGATCCTCCTCTCCATCTGATTTTCAGCAAATGCCTTAAACTGCTTAAAGGCATTGAAAACATCCAATTTGGCGCGAATAGGCAGCACAAAGTGATATCTGGAGTAATCATCAATAAAAGTGATCCAATAGTGATAACCAGAAAAGAAGGGGTAGGGAACAGCATGAACATCACTGTGGACAAGCTCGAGAGGCCAAGAAATGCACCAGGAGGTACTAGGGAAGGGGTTTGCATGCATCTTGCCTGCTAAGCATGGCTCACACAGCAGATCGGGCGCAGTTTTGATGTCTAGCTGCATACCAGTAACAAGTTTGCAGTCACTCAGGCTTTTCATGTCACTCAGGTTGTGATGGGCGAGCCTGCGATGTCACAGGGCCAAATCCAGTGGGGCAATGGTTGCAGGGCATGCATACTCGGTGATTGGCTCTGTCACACCCTCTAAAAATGCGGTATTGTGCTCATTGATGTGTGCAACAAAGAGTGGCGGTCCATTGGAGTGACTGAAAGACATATGGGTGGCATTGATGCACACATTGAAGGATGAGCAATGAGTAAGATACAACACAGCTAGGAGGTTGTTCTGCAGCTGTGGAACATGGAGGACATTGGAGAACTTCACAGCCCTCCCTCTTTTCCCATTTAGAGTGGGATGGAATACCACAGACCCGACACCAGCTGAATAAACCACAGTATTGTCTGCAAATTTGATGGGGACACATTTGGGGCTGTAATTGCACAGCCAGTGATGATGGGGTGTCATATGAGAAGTGGCCTCCGTGTCTGCATTCCAATCAGTGTCAGCATGGAGTTGGAGCAGTGATAGAGGATCAGAGGAATCCATGGAACGAAGACTTGCATTCCCAGCTCATTCCACTATATCCTGAGCAGCTGTAGAAGGGGTAGGTGTGACTGCAGGTGCCACAGATGCGGCAGATGTAGTGTTGGCCTGGTTGGGTCGCCGGCCAGAGGTATTGGATGCCTTGTAGGTGTTCTTGGCGCATTTAAGCACAAAGCACTTGCATTGGCAGTGTCCTGGCTTGTCACAGAAATTGCAGGAAGAGGAGGGGTTGCAGTGACAAGTGGGCAGGGATGTGGATGTGGACAGTGTGGAGCTGCCAGCAGAATTGGAGGCATCAGGGCAAGGCCGATGATTCATTTTTTCAGTCTGGAATGCAGCCTTGACCTTGACCTTGTCAAGATCAGTGAGAAGGGTGAGAGATGAGGTGAAATGCGAGTATTCCGGCCACAAGGCATGCACCATGGCCATACAGCTCAGTTCTACATTAGAGGTCGCCAAATGGAACAAAGGAGGGCGCAACTCTTGAATTCTGGCCATGGCTTGTTCAACGCGAGCACTGAGGGCTAGTAGGGTCTCATCTGTATGCTTCTGGATGAAAAAGAACTCATCATAAGCAACAAAATGCATGCTGGCTTTCTATTGCACAAAAAGCTTCACCAGGGCTTTCCAAGCAGCAGTGGGGTCATCCTACGAGGCTCTAATGTGCACTCGCTGGTCAGGCATCAAACTAAGCATCAGCTCACCAGCTGCTTTGTCCTGCTTGATGTCCCAGGCCTCCTGCTCCTTATCTCCAGAGCTGGGTTGCTTCTCCTTGCCATCAACAAGGTGCCAGAGGCCTTTGGAGTGCAGCAGAGCCTTCATCTCTTCACTCCAGGTGGTGTAGTTGTTGCCATTGAGAGGCTGAATGCGGTGGATGTGTTGTTCTGAGGCCATTGAGGCTGGATGGGGCACAAATGTGCAATGGAGTGGTGGATGGAGTGGATGTAGTGGAGTTGGGACAAGTGAAAATAAGGTTTCCTAGGCAGCGAGGTGTAAAGTGAGAGTTTAAAGCGCAGGGCTCATAACCTATTAAAAAGCTAAATCAAGCAGCTGGAGTCCAATGTCAAAGACTATGATTGATGTAGCTAAAAGTGCACATACCTGGAGTCCAATGTCACAAACTAAGGAGTCCTGACATGGAGCTCGCAGGTTGTACTCTAAATGCACACTACAACAATAAACAATAATAAGAAATGCCACAATGTGGCTTACAAGCAAGTTACTAGTGTAACTGACCCAAAAGTCGCCAGTATGCGATCACTAGTGGTCAGTACACTAACCAGCAGTGAGATGAACAATTACAACATCTAACAAAATCATATTCCTGAATGATTTGCTGCCATTGTGCTTGTCTATGGGATAGATCAACTGGTTTTTTGAAGTATTCCAGATTCTTGTGATTTACCAAGACTTCAAATGGATGTTTGGCACTGAGTCAATATTGGCACCACTCTTTCAATGCGAAAATTACTGCAAGCATCTCTAGATCTGCTGCATGATAGTTCCTTTCTGCGTCGTTGAGCAATCACAAAATAAACACTACCAAGTGCCATATCCCTCCTTGATGTTGTGATAGGATGGCACCAATGCCAATTCCTGAGCTGTCAGTCTCTACTCTGAATGGGTCCTCGTCATTTGGCATAGCGAGTGCTGGTGTGGATATCAGCATCTCTTTAAGTGTGTTCATTGCAGTCTGATGCTCTTGAGTCCATTTAAACTCCTTAAGCTCTGATGTGAGTGCATTTAATGGTTGGGCGATCTGCACGAAGTTCTTAACGAATCTTTGGTAGAAGTTGAGAAAGCCAAGAAATCCCTGTAATTGTTTACATGTCTGGGGGATCAGCCAATCCTTGATCACTTGGACCTTCTTTGGCTCCATCTTAACCTTATCTTGTGAGACAATGATTCCAAGGAATTCCATTTCCTGGACTTCAAAGTCACACTTGTCATGTTGCAAGTAAAGGTGTTCTCATTGGAGTATTTCAAGGACTTCTCAGACTATACATCGATGTTCTTCAACCATCTTGGTGAAGATCATTATATCATCGATGTAGACTACTATAATGCCACAATTTATTAACTCCTTAAACAAAGAGTTCATCATTGTTTGAAATGTGGCGGGCGAGTTTGTTAGTCCAAAGAACATCACAAGCAGCTCAAAGAGCCCTCAATTAGTGTGGAAGATAGCCTTCCATTCATCTCCATTGGCCATCTGAACATTGTTATACCCCCATCTAATGTCGAACTTGGTATAATACTTTGCTGACTTTAGTTTGTCTACAAGTTCATTTATCAATGGCAGAGGGTATTGGTTCTGGACAGTCACTGCATTCAACTTCCAGTAATCCTGAACAGGTCTTAACTGGCCATCTTTCTTCTTAATAAAGAAGAACACAGAGGCAAAGGGGCTCTTGGAAGGTCTAATCCGTCCTAACTTCAGATTCTCCTCAAGGAAGACATCTAGCTTCTTTTGTTCACCAGGGCCTAGCAGGTATGTCTTACAGTCGATGACATGTTCTCCCTGCATAAGCTCTATTGCGTGATCCCAAGGTCGTCATAATGGTAACTCATCAAACAACTCTTTGGCAAACATGTTGGCAAAATCATGAATGTAGGTTGGAGCAGCCTCCTCAAAGGTCTTCTTCTTTTTTGTTGCATACTTCTTAGCAGCGATCTCAGTGGCCATATTTCTGAAATACCACTTGAGGTCCAGCTGGAACAATCATTCCCCTTTGGAGTACTTGACTTCATCATCATCATCATCATTGTTGTCCTCTGTATCCTTGAATTTAGGCATATGATTGTTTTCACATCTAAACTCGATACAACTGGTCTTCCAATCTATTTTAGGATTGTATAGACACAACCAATCATATCTGAGGAATACAGGATTGTGGGCCAAACTAGTTACAGCTAAAGCTATTTTCTCACTATGATCCGAGATCATAAGCTCTACTACCACAAACTCCGTAATACTCCTGGCCTGATTCAGTGAATCATTGGCATTATATACCCAAACAGGGCATAGGAGTTTCATAGTTTGAAGGCCCTTTTCCTTGACAAATTCCTTGTTGATGGTGGAACCTGTGCATCCAGAGTCAATTAAGGCCTTAACCTTGAGAGCTGTGCCATTGTCTAACTGGATAGTGGCAGGTACCTCTAGGTTGTTGTGAACCTTTTGTTGTTCCGATGCCTTTTTGAATTGCAGTTTCTTCTGTAGGTCGTGAAGCTGGATCCATCTGATGGACTAGGGATTGACTATGTTCAACCATGAACAGTGTTTTACTCAGTTTATGCCCGTATTGCCAAAGCCTTTGTTGTTGCACTCGGTTGTATTTTTGAAGTGACTTACTTCAACCATTTCAGGCCTTTGGATCTTTTCAATGATTAGTTGGGTGACTTGGTCCTTAGCATTGACCTTAAAGTCTTTATCCAAGTGATTAAAGAGTAGTATTTTTATCTCCCCTCTATAATCAGAGTCTATCACACCGGCTCTGACGGCTATCAAGTTTTAATTGCTAAGCCCAATCGTGGTGCAATATGTCCATAATGGCTCCATTCAATAGCTATATGAGTCCTCATGGAAATTAAAGCCTATCCATGGGCAGGGACTGTCACTGCTTCTGCCACATATACATCTAATCCGGCCACATCCAGAGATCCTCGCAACGGAAGTGGAACCATACGGTCACTTCAGACCACTTCTAGGAAACCATGTTCCTTAGTTTTCTTGACTGCCTCCTCTGCAGTGGAGCTAGGAACATCTGGCTCTCTTTTAAGGATTTTCTTAGGTTGATACTCAACAACTGTCTTGTCTTTTGTATGGATGACTGCTATTTTTCCCGAAGGATACTCTATCCTGGATGTTTCCTTAGCCTCTTTAGATTTAGAGGCAGACTTTTTGTCGCTTTTCATTTTGATAGGGCAAACAACTACTGTCTTGCCTGAAGGGTATTTATCCCTAGACAACCCCTTGACCTCACTAGTCTTTGAGGTGGATGACTTTTTCTCATTTTTCTTCTTGGTGGAATGGACAACCACTGTCTTTCCCGAGGCAAATTCAACGTGTGATATTCCCTCTGATGAGTCACTGGACTCCTCGACCGACAGTACACTAAATCTATTCTTGGTACTACTACTAGGTACATTTGAGTCCATAGCTACTCCTTTGATTGCAGACTTTTTCCTGTGGTCTTTGCAAGGCCACTTTCTGCCACATGTTGCATATTCAATTCTGCAGCCACTGCTTGCAGAAGAAGCAGGAGAGGGGGCCCTCTCTTCCTTGTAACCTTGGGGGGGCGCTCTGCGCTCTGCAGCAGGCTGCCTTGTCCTTGGTTTCTGAGACTGTTTTGGTAATGGCCAGTTCTGGGCTGTGGTGATGGACACAGGCGTGTCCAAAGCTCTTGCGATGTAGTGCAACAAACTGCCACTCTCATCGGAACTCTCATTAGACACACCCGTTGTCTTGGTGATCTGTAGTGTGGGGGTAGCAGAGGCAAAAAGATTCGCCATTTCACTTGAAGAAAGCAAAGTGGTGGTCTCATAGATTCCTGTCTCTGATATTGGGATTTCAGGGATATAGGATGGTGTAGGAGAAGTGCATAATGGCGCTGTCATGAAGGTATTTGCCAATGAGGTAGATTTTTCATCATCGGCGTTAAAGAGGTAAGCACTTTAATAGGCGCTATGAAGGTGTTTGAAGAGAGGGGAATATCCTCATCTTTATCGTCATCCCATGTGTTATGGGGAATGGGGGCGCAAGCTTCTTTATGTGTGTGCTTGTGAGTGCACTTTGAGTCTTGGTTTTGGTATCGCAATACCATTGCGTCGAGAGAGGATTCTTCCAAAGTGGAAGAGCTGGTATTAACCTTCTGGCCAGAAGGGAGGAGGATAATGGCCATGTTTTTTTAGCAGTTGGCTAAACTGCTGAGTTGAAGCTAAAAGATGGGATTGCTATATCCAAGTATCTAAGATTCTCACTAAGTGTGACTTCCAAAGACTCAAGATCAAATGTGAGATTATGGAAAGGGTAAAAACTAGGTTTTCTTTGCCAGTCTCCTTGAAGCTTTTTCTCTCAGCTTGAGGAGTAGAGGCGGCCACAGAACAGGACTTTTATAGACCAAAGTCCAGGAAACTCAGTAGACAAATAAACTAGTGTAGAACAATGCTTTAATGCAGCATTCTGCGGCTAGTTGTAATGCAAGGGCTAGCAACTGCAGGGACCAGATATGTCATCTATCCCTAAACGCCTCAGCAGCCCTAGCATGGGTAAGGGGCAGGCAATGCCAGTGTTCGCTCTATTAACCTTGAGCAGAGGTGTAACAACCCGATAACGGTGGTCTATCATACACCGTCGAGTGGTATAGCACTGTTCCTCCTAAACCTAGGATCCAGTTTGGTGACCTCTGGCGAAGTGCCTCGGGTCAGAGAGTGGGTG
Source organism: Boletus rubropictus (assembly GCA_038092695.1). Taxonomy (NCBI): domain Eukaryota; kingdom Fungi; phylum Basidiomycota; class Agaricomycetes; order Boletales; family Boletaceae; genus Boletus; species Boletus rubropictus. The sequence continues at coordinate 8,417 of JBBPQW010000548.1, forward strand.
GCTTTGTTCGAAGAGAACTTGGCCAGGCAAGGGGCGAGAAGAGAAGACTTAACGCCTAAAGCCTAACGGCTAATGGTACTACCTCCAAGTTGAAGGAACTGGGGTAGGCGAGAGTGTTGGGTGTGTGGGCTTGACAGCACCAGGAGAGCTAGCTGCGCTTGAAGGAAGTGGACTAGGTGAGAGTAGCGAACTCAAGAGGGTGGTGCAAAGTGCACTATCATGCTCTAGACTTGCGAGTTGGAGCAAAGTGCTCAACAAGCTTGGCAAAAGTGATAATGTGAAAAATTAAAGTGATAAGCTGGTTGCTGTGAAGAACAGAAAGTAGTAGAGAAAGAGTATGCTTGGTATTATATCAGGATCACACCTCAAAATGAGATGGCCTCAAGTGATGAGAATACCAAGCATAAAGAAGTACAATAATGTCTACTAACTACTTATATACTAACTACAGGTGCACATGGGCCAGCTTAGGGCGAGCATAGAATATGCTAAAAGGTTCCATGGTAAAGGAGACCTTAGCTCTAGTGGCTATGTAATAAGATAAGATGAGATTAGATAAGATGAAGGGAAAAGGTAAGAGATAGTGTCATATACTACAAGAAAGGAAAATAAAGGTTCTGGCAGTCATGGGATGAGGTCTTTGACTCTGTAGAGTCCTTGGATGCTGGATTGTAGCCAGAAGGTAGTGGTGTGCATGTGGGCTTGGCATTTTGAAGATTAAAGTGTTTGATGATCTTTTGCATATAATTGGCTTGATCTATTGTCAGAATTTTCTTCTTTCTATCTCTGGTTATCCGCATGCCAAGATACTCCTTAACTTCTCCAAGGTCTTTACTTTCCCAAAGGTACATAAAGCATTTCTTGTGAGTGAGTACAGTTTTCCTATCACTTCTGAGGAATAATGCATTATCAACATAAATGACAAGAATGATGATGATGTTCCCAATGAACTTGAAATAAGTTCCTGGGTCTGATAAAGTTCTCTTATAGCCTTTCTTCAAGAGAGACTTATGCAAGGCTTTGTTCCACTGGAGGGCAGCTTGCTTGAGCCCATAGATTGCCTTGTGTAGGCAACAAACTTTTCCTTCTTGACCCTTTGCTATGAAGCCCTCCAGTTGTTTCATGTAGATTTCCTTATTAAGTTCTCCAAAGAGAAATGCCATCATGACATCTAGAGCTTTGATTTCCCAATCTTCAAGTGCTGCTAGGACAAGAAGGAGGTGGATGGTTTCAAACCATGCAACCAGGGAAATGGTTTCTTCATATTCAATTCTGAAAACTTGGGTGAACCCTTTGGTGACCCAGCGAGACTTGTAGTATTCATTGCTTTTGCATACATTGATCTATTTTTCCTTAATGACTTGTTGGCCTTTAGGATAATCCACCAAGTTCCATACATGGTGATTTTAAAAGGAAGTGTACTCATCTTTCATTGCATCTAGCCACTTTGTCTTCTCAGGTCCAGGCAGCTTCAATACTTGACTCCATGTCTGAGGGATACCTTCTGATCTGGCAGTGTTCATGAGGGTGTTGAATCACTTTATGCTGTATAGGCTGCCAAGATCTTTTTTTTCATTTGTTGGTCTATGGGTCTAATTTCCTTGAGCTTGAGGCATCTGACTTTTCTCCATAGATGTCAGATCTTCATTATCCCTTTTGATCTCAAGTGGAGTCCTCTCTTCATATGCATTATCAGGTATAATATGTTGTATTGGTCTTCTTGTAGATCACCTTGGATATTCCTCCAAATTTAATGATACCTCCAGTCCTCTATTAAAATATTCTTGCTGAAATTCCCATGTAAGTTCATAAGGCCTTCATATATTGTTCATTGATCTGTATGCATTGTTACTATGTCTTTGATTTCATGGTAAAGCATGGGGCATAGGAATGTTGGGCATAGTTGGAGCATAATTTGACCTTTAACTTGTGTTTTGTGAATTTCATGAGGGGAAGTCAGAAGAAATCTCTCCTTGTGGAAGAAGTGCTGGAAACTGCACTTGCTCTCCAGCTCTGACATCAAGTGGCAGTAATTGTTACCATTTCCTCTGATGAAGATCTTTCAAAGGAACATAGGTGCTGGAATCTGGCTGGAATCTATATAGTGTAGGGTTAAAAGGTGATCTAGGCCTTTCATCACTATTCAAGCAAGGTGATGGTGATGAATGTTGTTCCTCATATTTGAGTGAATGGTAAGATCAGTATGTTGAAAAAGGAATGGAGGGTAGTTGCCACTCTTCATCCTCCTCTGGGAAATGGTTGGGGATTGGATCTCCTATTGATACCTGTGGTTGAATCCTAATTTATATACCTTTGGTTGTGATTCATTGGTAATGATTAATATTGTCTCTTGCAGGTGGGTTAACTTGATTCAGATCTGATGCATGATTCAGGTTGATAGACATGGTCAAAAGGGTAGGATGGGGGGAGCTCATGGTGGGTCTTATCTTTAAAGACTGATGCATATTTCAACGCCCAATAAGGGAGTTCTTTCTTGGCCTTCTTGGCCTTCTGAGCAATTTCCATGGTGATGGTGACCTTGCAAAGGAGCTGTTTGGCCCAGGGCTTAAGGTGGAGCCTGGCCTTTTGAATAATCAGGTTGGCTTTAAGGTGGTTACACTTGCACTTGCATGAGGGGTTGATTCCTAGGGTTTTGGTAAGGTATTGCTGGTCAATGGCTTGGTCATTATCTTGGGATATTTTGGGGGGAATGGAAACATGACTACATTCCCAGTTGATTATGGGGTTAACAGTTTTTAACCAAGGCATTCCTAGGATAACCTTGTTCTTGCCTGCTGCAATAATAAAGAAATCATATTCTTCCTTGACTCCCTTGATAGTGATAGTTAGTCATGTCTTGAATTGAATATACCCACCATGGTTCATTGTTTCATTGACATTCAACACTTTCAATGGCCATGAGAGGCACATTTTGGACAGTTTGTACCTTGCCATCAGATAGAGACTGATGAAATCTCCCATTGCCCCACTATTGATGAGGGCTTTTACATCAATGCTTTTTTTTCCAGAGGACAAGGAAATTGAGATTTGAATAGATTTCTTGTCAGACTGTAATACTATTACAGGAGCAATTCGTTCAGAAGGAGAAGACGTTGATACTTTCCTTCTATTCAAAAATCCATCCACAACTGGTGGGCATGTTCTAGAGGTTCATGTTCCTCATTCTCATAACACTCTTTTAGCACCCTCAACACCTCATCCTTAGCTATCCCTCACCCAACTAAAGTTCTGAAGTACCATCCTAGGATTGAAGGTTGAGGGGTAGTGGACAGCTCTTGAGGAGCAGGGGCAACCAGGGAGGCCTGAGCTCATAGGGGATTACATGGTGATCTCAGCAGTGGAATACTGCTCATCTGGTTTTGTGGGTGGTTTTGTGATGAACACCCTTTCCTGTGGCAAACAAAGCATAGCCCTTCCTTCTTGCATGTGCCTCACCCTTTCAACTGGTGAGAAAGCAATCCTATCAATTTCCATGGTGTTGGGATCTTGACCCCCTAAGCTGTTCCCTGTAAAGAACCCTCTTCCAGCTTGTAGGTCCCTAATTTTCTGTTGCTGGGCATGGAAGTGGCTAGTGGCGGCAATCCATTCATTTAGCATGTTCAGGGAGTGTTCCATCAACAAAATTAACTCGGAGAGGGGGGGTCAAGACCTGTGGTGAAAGCATCAATAAGGACAGCTTGATCAGTAATCTTGGTCTGGGCAGTGGTGAGCTGAAAGTCCAAGATGAAGTTGCAAAAGCTGTTTTCCTTATTCTTCTACTTTATTTTCTTCATCTGTTGTTGTGCCTGGGTCTCTAGGTCAAATAGGTAGAAAGCTGTCTTGAAATTTTTGACCATCTTCTTATAGGTCTTTTCTTTGTTGGGTATGGCATTGTTCATGATCTAGATGTACCAACTCTTGGAAAACATCACACCTCAGCCCTTACTCATCTTGTTTAGGGCAGTTATTATCTTTTCCTCTGGGATATAGAGATCTTTGTTCATGGCAAAGTACACTATCACTGCCATGATCCATCAGTTGACATTCTTTGACTCACTAGAGAAGTTATCAGGGAGGCCAGCCTTCAACTTAGTCTTTTTGTCAGAGAACATAGTGGGTGCTATGGTTTCGGGTTCTGGGGAGAAGGGGGCAGATGGAAAGAGTTCCTCTTTTTCATTGATGCAAATAGGGGACAGAGGTCATTCTTCTTGTGGTGGTGGTGGTGGTATAAGGCAACATTTGGTTCAGTGAAGAATATGGGAGGATGACAAGGAGGTAATGCCTAGGCTGGGGGGCAATAAGAGGAGGTGTTGGGGTGACAACAGTTTCCAAGGACCTTTCAACAGATTGGAGGAAAGATCCAATAGGGTTGCTCATTGTAGCAGGGGTAGAGGTGGAAGCATGGAGAGTAGGAGAAGGCAATCGGAATGGAGATCAGATAGAGCATTTGGAAGTTATAATGGGCAGCAGCTACTCCTTAGTAGGAGGACAAGGGTTGGAAAGCTAGTTCTTTTGTTACACTCCTGTATAGATACTGATTATGCACCAAAGGTCAACTGTAGAGTGCTCGCTCCCCTAGTATGACTGGTCTCAAATACAAATACAACCATGAACTTATACTTGAAGAGTTGACAATGCAGGTTTAATTGCATAAAACTAGCTTGTACTTACAAGCGATAACTATTCCTACTTATAATTTTGTGGTTGCACACAGACCAGTCTCCTAATGGAGAGGGAACAAAAGGAATCCTAAGAAAGGAAAATAATATGAGAGAATCAGAAGGAACAATCAAGTCATCTGAACAATATGACTTGATCAACTAGGTCATGCAAATCAAAACAAAGCCTCTCCTGAAATAGATACTTCTTTTTGCAGAGTGAAAGAAAAGAAAGTAAAATAGAACATGATATCATGAGAGTACCCAATGATCATAACACAGAGCTCCTTTTGCAGAACTATGTGTGGGATTTCATGAATCAACTTGATTTACTTGGAATTCATATGTTCAATGAGAAAGGAAACAAGCAACTTTTCCATATTTACAAGACAATGCTAGGTGTTTCAGGTGGGATACATTATTATTTATCATAATTTGAAATTGAGAGATATTACTCACAAAAAAACAATAATCTGATCCAGGTAGTCTGATATAGATTCTTACATACATAATGACACAAATGGAAGACTACATTTTCAAGTGCTATAGCAATGTGCCTGTGGATAAGGAAATGGTTGACCAGTTGCTAAAAGATATAACTGTGAATATAACCAGCAAGAATGAATGCAGGGCATTGAGTAAGTTGTATGCAATATACCAAAGCATAAAGGACATATGCACACAGATGAAGGGTATAAGAGGTGCTGTATATGCAATCTGACAATACTTCAATAATGTATTTGATTAGCATCTCAGAGTGTTTTCTGAGATTGACATCTTGTTTGCAAACCATCAATCATATCAGTACTAGAAGGCATTCAAGAAGTATATAGGAGATATAGTGATTGAATTAACAAAGGTGATATTAACAATTGAAACAGCAATTGTTACTATCACCTTTGGTAATTCAATCACTATATCTCCTATATACTCCTTGAATGCCTTCTGTTCAAGGGTGGTTCCAAAGATCTCAGTCTGAAATTCCTAAAGTGGGCTATTGCAAAGGTGAATAAGATGTTACATTGTATGCTTTCATTGACATCTTGGAAGAAAATGTTAGACCTGGTCCTGTTCATATACTGAAGTGGTTACAATCACATGATGGCATGGATGGATGTGATTTCAGATGCATTGAATAAAGTAAGCATCCTGTCATGTCTTATCCTGCTATACTGTGCAATTTAGAACCCCCCTGAATTGTGCAGTAGGGCACCTTTTTTCTCAACAGCTAATGATATCCATTTATCTATGTTTTTTTATCCTCATGTTTATAATCAATTTTAGTTCTGTCAATGGTGGGAGTCAATAATAGACATGGTTCCAGTCATCAGGAAGCATTGGACATCCAGATCCCTGAGTGCAGTAATGATGTGTGCAATCCCATGCCACCATGATATTTGTGAGGAGTTTCATGTGCCTTCTATTTATATAATAGGCATTTCATACAACCAGTCTGATCAAAGCAACTGATATCATATCTAGATGGTATATATTGTCTGGAATTAATATGCATTGTTCATGAACATGCAGCTCCAGCTACAAGATATATTATATGTCCATTTCCCATTGCATCAACATGCAAAAGAAACTACTCTTTATATTCAGCATTGATCATGAAGGTTGACCTATGAAAGAACTATGTACAGTGTAAGCCATGGTTTTAGGCATGACAATGAAAAAGATAAGCACTGCTATCACAACAACCAAAGAAAAGGCTAGAAAGAAGAGCAAAGTGACAAAGTGGAAAAGAAAGGGTAAAGTGCAGCAAAAAAAGTGCAGAAGTGGAAGGAACAAAGATGATGATGACAGTGACAATAGTGATGAGGATAAGGATAATATAACATGGGCAGAAATGAAAATAATAAAGGTGATAGGAATGAGTGGGTCAACACTGATGAGGACAAAAATAGCAACACTAGATAAGAAAAGGCCTGGATGTGTCAAGCAGACATAATGAAAAAACATAGGGTACTGATCACAAAGAATAAGGAATGGTGTGAAACATACACTGTTCTCATTCCAAGCAAGGAATATAGATGCCAAAAGATTAGTCTGGTGTTCAATTTCAATTATTTGTCTCCTAGCTTTTTTGTACTATGGAAGAAGTTGTCCTGCTTGAGCAAGGACAGGAGTTCAGTGGTGATGCATGAACTCATCCTGATTAACTGGACAATATTGGAATGGAAGAGTGTCATCATGCAGTCCTTCTCTTGGGTGATATGTACTCTGGCTATAGTTGTGATTGCTGAGTCTGCTATTATTATTTCATACTGACATAAGATTATCTTCTGTCACCCTCAAGGAGATGCTGCCACCCTCTGGTTATATGTATGGAATGTCCTTGCAAATTATCTTCTAGAGAAGGATTTGGGACAGACAAGTGCACTACTATACATCAAACATTCCTAAAGGACCTTCTTGGGTCAGTATTGTAGGGGTCTAAAGAAGGTCAGGGTGCTGTTTTGACTGAAGGTGACCTATCTTCCAAAGGATGTTTGACTTGGGCAGACAGTTTGTATCCCACAGAACTGGACTCTGGTATTATGATGTATATTATTAAGCATAAGCTTGCTCTACTGGATTGGGACAAGATGCTAGGAGCCTAGAAACAGGCAGTTCAGAGCATCCTCAATGTAGTTCAAAATCTTCATGTTGCATGGCATAATCCAACAAGCAAGGTGAATGTGCATGAGAAGCCTCCTGTCAATACAGATATTGTAATCACTTTGTGCAATATGTGGTTTTGGTAAGTGCTTTCTCTTTTCAGACACCACAATTCAACTCATTAGTCACCATTTGCCTAATACAAAATAAAATAAAAATACTTACATATACATACCTAATTAATAACTCAAAAGGCATTTAACATCAATGCCTATCAATAGTGCACAAAGGAGATCTGTATATTGAATTTCAACTCACAGAAAGCATTAGCACTTAGGGAGCAACTGTATATTGTGATCCAGTAAAACATCATTGCTGACAATGACAATAACAATAAGTTCTTAATGGATGCACCACATGCACTGCATTTGCAAGACATTCCAACAAAGGCAAAATCTATATGGCATATTGAAAAGCTTGCAAGAAAGTACATAAGTAGGTGGATGTGCAAGAGAAGTTGGCCAATTTCAAGTTCATGAAGGACAATGCACGACTTACTGATGATGATGGCCAGATGGTCATGGACAACAAGAACCAGAAGGTGAAAGTGAACATCAACATAGAAGACAAGGAGAACATTAAGACAGATGAGAAGGATGGGGTATCAGTACTGGGTTCACTCCTATCTGAAGGCAATAAAGATGAAAATAAAAAGTGAACTGAATTATCCATTGTGCATGTTCCTTAGCCACTCACATATGCTCATTAGGCCATAACTTACAGTGTGTCTCAGAACAAGTTTATGAATGGTGTTTTATTCAAGGACTTTCCTATCAATGGTGACAGGAAGCTTATAAGTATGTCAAGAGTAGTTCTATATAAGTAAACATGAATGCATTGTATTGCTTTGCATGGTCCTCATATAATCAATTGATATAACTACTGCCATACAATCCAAGGACTGCTAGGCAATGATACTTAACATATGCTCAAGAACATAACTGAGGTTGAAGAAAGTATGGATGACTCCAGTGCTGTTGCTGTCATGTCACAATTCACCACACTTCTCAATAACAATGATATCATTATCTCAGATCATTCTGCCATGTCATCCCCTCCACATGCACAAGGACCAAGGAAGTTTCACAAATGTGATTGTGCCCTGACCATGTCATCCATTAGTTTAAAGGAAGAAAACCCTGGTGAAAAAGCTTAGCACCAGAGCATGTGGAGGAATGTGTGGTCATCCAGTAAGTATACCATACAATTATTTCTTTCTCTTTCCATTTTATTGTTCATAATTCACACTCACACTGCCATATACAGTATATGACAGAGCTTGTGTTAAAATGTGTCAAGAATGCATCCAATACATCCAATGCAAATTATCCATCTCTGAATGGCACTATTGTCTTGACGAATCCTATATTCATGTCTGCATTTGCATCTATGTCCTTCTCAGAAAAACCTTGTCTTAGGCCTCACCTAATCACCTCATACATATCAATTAAGCATGCCCATCCTTCTTTGCCTGTCATTGCTGTCCCTTCAGTCTAATTGACCTCCTCATCCAAATCTCATTCCACCTCTCATCTAGTTGTGCCTTTATCATTATCATCAAAGCCTCCTGCCTTGAATGAGATATTATACCAGGCATGAACATTGTCACTTTGAGTTTATTGACTACCATTCTCTCTTCATATAGTGTTGTTTACAATAGCATGTATGTAGTCACTCAGTTGATACCATTGTCCCCATCCATCACATTTATTCCTTAATGTAATGCAATCACAATCTGTTTGTTCATTTTTTGCTTCAAAGGCATTCCCATTATGTCCCATGTCATGATTCTTGAGATGATGGTAAGCTTGTTGTATCTGGGCACATCTGTTTAACAGA
>JBBPQW010000549.1:0-17518 GCA_038092695.1 Boletus rubropictus
CCGTTTTCTTAGAAAATTGGTTTGGGGCATCCTATTGGGTCTATCTACCATCTCCTCATTTTATTTTTTTCAAATTTTGGTTTAGCGTTTGTAATTATAATAGCTGTATCCTCTGTATGGTCATGTGTGGTTGCTCAAATGCCGCCTGTCGATCAAATCAGTACTGAGATTGATGGGGCAAGGACATTATTGCACAAGTGCCTTTCTCAGTTTAACCGTCAGCAACAAATACATTCTCAGCAGGCTGCTAGGTACATCAAAGGGTTTGATGATAGTATCTCTTCACATCGAACAACTCCCATGATGTCATCCCTCGTGGTTAGTCACGGGAAAGAGTTGTTGGGATCGTGTCATGTCGCAAACAGTGAAGCTAATGAGGTTGATGACGACATTGATATTGAACATTCACATCTTTGGATTGCTATGGACAAGGATGGAAATTTGATGGAAGCTAATCAATTACATCATTACTTGTATTGTGGTGACATGCTATCAAACATGAATTTCTATGACTTTTGTCACTGCGTACGAGTACAAGGAAAGGGGAAGAGTAAGAAAAATAAGAACACAGCAGATACCCATCTTGGGGTGCTTCACCAACACATACTTAAAGAGGGACATCCGCTACACAACACCCATGAGCTGGTAGAACACATGAATGAACTTCGTGGGGATGGTGTACAAGAGCTTGTTCCTCAAGTTGTGGGTATGTCTATTCTATGGTCAACACACGGAACTACTTGGATGTTATTCGTGTTGTGTCACTTCAAACTGTTCAGCTGCAATTCTCCCTTATTGGGCTCAGACGAGAAAGTAGAGGATGCTTACAGTAAGTTCAAGTTCTCTGCTGATAGTAGAAGGGTTATGGATTACTGGAAGGTAATTCATGAGTGTGAAGACCAACATGATGCTGAGTGACTACATAAACAGGCTCAACGTACCAAACATGGTGAAGCAGATTTAAGTTTTGCAGGTGAAGATGATGATCCAGGTGAAATCGATATGCTTCGGCCATCAGTTCGATGTGCAGAGGGTGATTTCAAAGTGCAACAAATTATTCTGCTTCTAAAACAATCAGGTTGGATAGATGTGCAACAAAAAAACATGACTGACATCATGTCCTGCTCTACGACAGGCCTGTCTAAGATTTTTGATGTTTCGGATCAGCTACTCAGGACATGGAAAGACAAGATCAAAGCGCAAGAACTTGTAATAGCTGATGCTAGGCAAAACGCATTGAATCCTGACGAACAGTGTGAATCTGTTAGACCAGTTAGTGATGCACATGAGACTATCATCAGTGACCTGAACACATTACAGTTAGAGAAGACTGGGTGTCGCAACACAGAGATCACTGCAAAAGAGATGCCTCAGATTAATTCTGAAGGTCCTCATACTGTGATAGACCACGTCGGAAAAGAAAACTCACTCAACAAGAAACAGTGGGTTGCCTTCAAAATCATTGCCAACTATTTTGTGATGAACCATGTTGAAGGGGATGGGAACAAATTGCAACCTAATAGATTATTAATGATGCTTATGACAGGTCCAGGAGGTACAGGGAAAACCCGCATTGTGAGATCTGTCAAAACAGTAATGGAACACTATGGACATGGTCACATTATTCGCTTTTTAGCACTGACTGGCACTGCTGCATCTCTTGTAGACGGCATGACAATTCATAAAGGCCTGGGAATAAAAATCAAATCAAACCAGAAAGGCAAAGGAAACCGTCTACCTGGTGAGAGTGGAGAGGACTACACCATGCTTATCACCATACAGAACTGTACTAAGCTCCGGGATGAATGGAAGAACATAGAGTACCTACTTTTAGATGAAGCTTCCTTGTTGTCACTCCAACTCCTTGCTGACATTGACCATGCTCTGCATTTCGCAAAGGAAAGGCCTGACACATGGTTTGGTGGCATCACCATGATCTTTGCAGGAGATTTCTTTCAATATCCTCCAGTTGGTGGCATGCCATTGTATTCGCTGATTCTGCCTTATGCTAGCCAAATGGATGATGAGATAAAGAAAAGGCTTGGAAGACTAGCCTGGAAGACAGTCAATACTGTTGTTTCTTTGGATGAACAGGAATGGATGAAGATGGATCCTGAATATGGGAATGCAATCCGGTGTTTACGAGTTCAACAGTGCACCCAAGATGATGTCAAGCTCTTCAATTCCCGAGTTGTTAAGACTGCCACAAATCCCGGTGGAGTTGATATGGCTGCTGATGGAAACAGTGATGCCACCATGATTGTGTCCATGGATTTTCTGCATGAAGTGCTGAATGACCACAAGGCCATGGCTAGTGGCTTGAACAGCTTGATTGTTATGTGTTTTGCTCTTGACAAATGCTCTCATCATAAGCTTGGGATGGCAGAAAGGTGGCACTTGGTTACTCAGAACATGACAGCATCAAAAAACATGCAGTCACTGCCAGGTTCCATTTTACTATATGAAGGTATGCCCGTTATACTTTGCACATGAAATATTTCTACTGACTTGGCAATCACAAATGGTTCACAAGGTGTTGTTTGAAGAATATTCACAAAAAATTGTCCTCTGGGTATTACATATGCATCCTGTGTTATTGTCGAATTTCCTGATAGCAAGGCGCAACTGACAAACCTGCCAAAAGGTTGTTTTCCTATTCTTCCTGTGACATGGTCATTCACAGTGCAACTGAGAACAGAAGATGGACTGAAAGAGAAAACCCATGTAACCCACCATCAATTACCTATTCAACCTGTGTTTGCGGTGATGGGACATTCTGCACAAGGAAAAACTCTCCCGAAGATTCTTGTCAATCTGACTGAAGGTGGCTTTGTGGCATATGTGGCAGCTTCATGACCTTGAACAAGAGTGGGTTTATGTCTTATGCAGGAAGTGCGACTTCAGGATCTCAATAAACTGATTCCTGCTGACCTTCTTGCTGAGATTCGTCAATTTGATGCAATTGAACACAACATGTTGGTTCAGCATGGATTGTCTAATGGTCCGCTTATTCCAGTGCCTGACTCTGAAGCTGAAAAATCACAAGAGCACAACCTGGTACCGAAGTTTGATGTTGGGCAGGATGATGTTGTCAGTTTGCCCCCTGCAAGGGTGAAGTGTAAGCATGATAATGATGATCTTGCTGCAGAAATAGGTGATGTTGGAAACAATAACAAGAGGTTGCCTGCCAGCAAGTTGTCATTCAGCTTAGACAGTCCAGGGCTCACAAGAAAGTGTGTAAAGTGTTCACAGCCTTTAGTGGATAATTCGCCATTGGTATGTGATAAATCTTCACTGGGTGCAGGCTGTACATGGTCTTCATCTGACTGGTCATGCAGCTATGATGCTGTGTTCATGATTCTGTTTCATGCCTATTGTACAAGTCCACTGATATAGAAAAGGGTTTGGGATAGTCCTAATATACCTGGTATGTAGGCTCTTGTGTTGTCATTTCAGCATTTATGTGAGCATGATGCTTATTTACTTTCCACAGATTTGTTCGGCAAGTTTCAGGATGAGTTTTGGGATGTACTGTTTGCTCATAATCCGTCACAATTTCCTTGGCATGGACAGGTTGGAGCTTTCATATGCACTATCCTCAACTATCTTTTCCCTGCAGAAACACGTACACTAGAGTTTTTTTACTCATGCACTATTTCAGATTGTACACTTAAAATTTACCCTTCAGTGGCTGGCCTTTCCAAAACATTGTCCTTTTCGTACATTGAATTTCCGAATATACTTGGACCATTGCATATGATGCTTCAAGATGACATGGGGCAATTTCCGTCAAACATTCCTGAGGCAAACACTACTGAAACATGGATTAACATCTTCTTCAGAATACGACTGAACTGTCATGGACATTCATTCAGTCCAATTCATTCACAAGAATCATGCGAAGGCCAATTAATGTGGCACTTATCTTTAATGACTTTACCACTGTTCTATTCTTCAAATGTGTGATATCTAATCCCATTCATTCTTCCCCCCAGATCTCAATCCCAATGGCAAATGGAAAAGCTTATTATATTTTTAGAGGTATTGTATACCATGGTGACTTCCACTTTTCTGCTCATTTACTCCTCGGTGGTGATAGTTGGTGCTATGATAGTCAACTCAACAATGGAAGGCCATTCATGGATCCCCAGGATGTTCTGCTTGACATCTGAAGTTTCAAGGGCAGAAGTGCTCACGTTTATGTATACACACTGGAGGACACCATTTAGGTGTCAAACTTGTGGCATTGTTAAGGTATCATGCTCATGATGCCAAGGAGCATCTGAGGTGTTGATGGAATTGGTGAGGAGTGACTGATGTTTATCTGTTTATGTTGTTGTGTGGTATTGACACACTGTCACACTTGCCTTGTCCACAGGTATTTAAGGCCTCAAGCTGCAAAACTATTGACTATTCACTTCCTTGCTAACTTGTCCATTGTACATCTGCACTGTTCTCCTTCTCCCTGTTCTCATTCTCCTTGTTTCAATGTTGAAAATGACTTGCGCCAAAACTCGTGGTTTCTCTCATCCAAACACGGTGCCTGAGGTCACTCAACCTACTGCCACTCAGGCTGATGGTGAGCCCATGACTACAACTCCACCTTGCTCAGCACTGCAACCTTGTACTCCACTGTCAACTCCATCAACTCCAAATCTTGTTCTGATGGCGCTGCCAGTGTTGACAAATCTTGTGTCCTCACTTTCATTGCTTGCCTCCTCCATGCTTGACTCTCCAGAGAATGACAATGAACCCTCTGTGCCCACCCCCCTCTATCTCTCTCTTTTCCACAGTGCCATGAAAGGGGGGTGTTGTATGCCCAAAACCATTCTTGATACTCTTGCAAAGAGCAACAATCCTCATCCCATGAGGAATACCATGGGTGATTCTGCTGAATACTGGGTTTCCAAGGATGGAAGCCCCTTGCACTTGAAATTTCTAGTGAAGTTGGATCTTTTTGGACAGTTCTCCAAAATTGGCACTTATTTTAATCTTGGTGATAACAGAGTAAGTCTCGTGTCCAGAACCATTTCATGAACTAACTAATGGTATGGTAGATTGACATTGCAGCATTGAAAAAGGTCAAAGCACAGTTTGAGTTGCATTTGTTGGATGATGAAGACATGTCATATCCTTCTGAAGCCATTGACTGCTCACGGTTTGCACACAATGCTATCATCACTTTCTGTTCTGAAGTTGAGGTGAACCGCAACAATGGTAAAAACTTTCTGAATATTAATTAACAATGCATTGCTAACAAATTCATTGTTGTGTTTGCTTGCAGGTGTTTCACCATTCAAGCAGCCTAATGTCATCCTTTTTTATTGAACACTTCACCACAAAAACCATTATTGCCTTGTCATTCATTTTGAGCCACTCTTCAGAGATTTGCCAAATCCACAGGTTTCAACGGTAACTCCAGTCATGACGTTTGCATCTCTTAGCAGTAAGTTTTTTTTTTTTGGTGTTTCCTGTTCTGTTAAACATTGCATGCAATTACTGAACTTGCCTGCCAGAGGAATCATCATTAATGTCCCCAAGCAAGGCGAAAGCAGCTGCTGCTGTCCAAGTCAAATCTATGAGGGCAAAACCCACGGCCAAACAGGAACCAGGTAAAAATCAATCTTGACATTGACCCTATCCTGGCTGAAACTTATGGTGGTTTGATCAGGTGCACAAGTCTGGTCTATTTTCAACATGCCTGACCCTGCTTATCACTACAAAAGTTTGTATGATGTTTGTGACCTCAGAGAGGTCAAAGTGATGGCCCCCAACATCTGTGACCGTAGTGGCACCCTCATCCATGCAGGCAAGTATGAACAAAAACTCCAAGATGGAGACATAGTTGAAGTGGATGTTATCATGAAACTGTAAGTCCTTTTTTCTCAATGAAACTCACAAAAACTCATTCTATACCATCTTTGTCTGCTTGGTAGGTGGACCATCTGAGGGAGTAGTTCTGGGATAAACTCAAAAGATGCCAATGGGTCTCACATTTATCAACTCATTCTGCAGGAGATGAAACTGATGCCTTACAACTTGTACATCAAAAAGGAAATGTTCAAGAATGATGCAAAGGGCAAATGGAAGGCCGAGGATGAGCCAAGTGGTCAGTCCCCAATGTGACGTGATGGATTTGGGGGGGTGAGGTAGGGCAGAGGGTTAGAAAAGACATATATATAGAGGAGGAAGGGAGGGACACATGGTGGACAGCAAACTCGATGGCTACCAAGAGAAATAAAGAGAAGGAAGTGTCTGGCAAAGGAAAAGTGAGTGAGAATAGTAAGGAACATAAGACAAGAACTTACAAGAGATGAAAATGGGGGAAAAGGGAGGGACACAGGGTGGAACGTTGAGCATGGTGAGGGTAAAATTGCTGTGAAAAGGAATGCTGATAGAAGGTTGTGTTAAAGAAGAAGGGACAGGTGGGCAATACTCACCTGCTAGACTCATGAACAAGTGGCAATGGAACTGGGAAACTGGAGGTGTCAGTCATGCAGTGAAAGGCACTGGAAAGTCATGCACAAAAAGTGATCTTTGGATATACATGAGTAGACCTTCTGGAGAATCGAGATGAGATCTGATTTGGTGTGTGGAATGACCATCCTCTGCAAAAAGAGCAGGTAGCATGACTGGTCCAATTATTCTTGATGAAAGGGGCAGACTGATTCTTGCTATCAAAGGCAATTCCACTGGTGGTGTCTAAAAGTGATGTGAAGAAGGGAACTTACATGGAAAGTGAAAGTGATGAGACAGAGAAACTACTGATCCTTGGATTTGAAGACAGGGTGAAGGGGAAGCGACGACTGGTGGCTGCTGGAGGGCAGCATCAACTTCATGTGATCGATGTGTGGATGAAGCTGCTGTGGAAGCAACATGGGGAGCTGATGAAACAGTGAGAGCTTCTTGAGAAACAAGAGGCTGAAGAGGCAACAACATTTGATATCAAGGAGGAGAATGTGGTCCACAAGCCAAGGTGTGATGCATTGAAGGATGTGCTGTCCCTTGGAGGACAATGAATGGTCATTCTATATGACTCTGGTGAGCAAGGATACCCATGGCAATATCACGCATTTCAGGACCCCCCCAAAATGCACAATATAGCAATGTGGATGCAATGAACCCAACTAATGTACCTGAAGCCAAGGTGACCCAGGAGCTCAGGCTGCATATTTCTCAGAACAAGTCAGATCACATGTACCAGGAGATGCCAGAAGAA
Source organism: Boletus rubropictus (assembly GCA_038092695.1). Taxonomy (NCBI): domain Eukaryota; kingdom Fungi; phylum Basidiomycota; class Agaricomycetes; order Boletales; family Boletaceae; genus Boletus; species Boletus rubropictus. Next base: position 7,220 of record JBBPQW010000549.1, read on the forward strand.
GGCCTTGTCCACAAGTTCAGGACAATGAAGGTGAAAGGAGAAATGCATTGTGATGTGTATGAGAAGGAGGGGGTGAAGGGCATACCTTGGAAGTGGGCTGACCTTCTTTCATAGGACTACTTCTGGGAGTTTATGGAGAGGGTGGAACCAATGGGAATTCATATGTTTGATGGGATGAAGACAATGCGGCTGCATCAGCTGCACCAGGTGATGTTAGGACCTGCAGGCAGGGTGAGTGAATAAACAAAGGAGGGAATGGGCTGACCATCAATGAACAGTTGCTTGCCTACATGGTTGGGATGATGAAGGACTATGTATGCACATGTTTCAATGACTTACATGTGGAAGAAGCACATGTGGACTCACTCATCAAAAGGTCCAAGGAGACAAAATCAGAGCATGGATGCCAAGCATGATCAGAGCTCCATCAGCTCTACAAAGCAATGCAGAGCCATCAGAAGGATGATGGATTGAAGAGTGTGACAGGGGCGGTGTATGCAATCCATCAGTGTTTCAATGATGCATTTGTGCAACATCTCAGTGGATCCTTGGAGGTGGATGTCCTGTTTGCATGCCAAGGATTGCATTGCTGGAAATCCATGATGAAAGAATACCACAAGGAGATTGTTGTGGAGCTACTGAAGATCATATTGATGATATTGACAAATGACTTGCCTGGGGAGAGCAACGAACACAAGACACTCGAGTGTTTTCAGTGGGCTGTGGCAAAAATCAAGGTGCTTCGCACAGCAATGGAGATATCAACACTGATGATATCAATGGGGATGGTTCCATTCATGTCACAGACCATCTTCGAGCACATGGTCAACCACCTGGACATGATACGTGAGGCCTTGAAAGAGGTGAGCTATGCATTTCTTTCATTGTAAGGTTGACATGAAGCCTTTTGTGCATTTCAGGACCCCCCTGAAATGTGTGATATGGTGTACCACTCACGATAAATGCTTAGTATTGTAGATGGTGGGAGCCATTGATTGACATGGTGCCAGTGATTGGAAAATATTGGGCACCTGGGTCCACAAGTGCAGTGATGGGATGAGCACTGATGTGCCATTGTGACATCAACGATGTGGATCATCCACACTTCACATGTTCTGTAGGTATTTGGTCACTGATTGTACTCAGAAACTCACACAGAGTGTTATGAACCCCTATTTCTTCACCTAGCTTTTCACTTTCACTTTCTCTTTTCAAAGTCATGTGACCAGTGCACATGATTGTGGGAGCATGCACATGACCAGGTCTAGACTGGTCTAAGACTATGACATCATGCCTCATGGTTTACACACCCTTTTAATCTCTGTTGCTTCCCTTCCATTCTACACTGCCTCCGTGAGAACACTATGTACTTGTATAGTAATTAGTCACATGCACTGCTTGGTCCATGCATGCTCCTGTACAATATATAAAGGCTCGTGCTCATTGCTGGTCCCCTAGCTTTGACCACTTGTCTAGTTGGGTTAAAACCATCTGATTGGTGTGCTTTAGCTCTTTCCTTTATCTTTCTCTCTTGCCAGCCTTTAGTGTGAGGCTGTAATGGACTTGGCTAGTGGTGTGATTGCAAGGTCATAATACAGAGCTGGTGGTGTGGCAGATGATGTTCATTGTGTGGAATGAGTATGGTTCCTTTGTCAATATGCAGTTGCAGTTGTGAGTGCTCATGGTTCTGCCACACATGGAGATACAAAAACAATTGCTCTTAGTATTTGGTATCAACAGTGATGGAGGGAGTACAAAAGAACTATGTGACGCATGCACAGCAACAACGACAGGCATCAGCACTTGGAAGACAATGGAATCTGTGAAAATGACCAAGAAAGGACAGGGTGAGGGCAGCATGCACGTGAAGAAACATGGAAACAGCAAGGCACAGGCAAAGGGTAAGGCAAAGATGAAAGGTAAGGGAAAGGCGAAAGAGAAGAAATGAAAGAAGAACCATTGACCTGACAATAACGAAGACCACAATGATGACAACAATGATAGCAAAGACAACAATGACAATGGAGATGATAACCAAGATGAGGACAGGGACAAGGACAATGATGGCACTGAAGACAATGAGAGCAAGGATGGGAACAAGGAACTGAAAGACAAGGACAGCACCTGGGTGGACAGCAAAGACAGCAGAGATCTGGATACAAAGGAGGGGCATGCTTGCATGTGCCATGAAGTGGTGATGAAGAAGCACCATGCAATCAATGCAAAGCATGAAAAGTGGAGTGAGTTACATATGATATTGGCTGGGAGCAAAGGGGACGCATGCCAGAAGGGCAAAGGAAACGCACCACAGAAGATCATGCCTGTGTTCAACTTTGAGTGCTCCCCCCTGAATTTTCTCCAGTTGTGGAAGAAGGTGTCATGGATCAGCAAAGAGTTCAAGCTGTTGGGCAGCCATGGCCTGGCATTGATCAACTGGACAACATGGGAGTGGAATGCAATAGTGAGCCAGTTGTTCTCACATGTGATGCATACCTTGGCTGTGGTGGCAATCACTGAGGCTGCCACCACAATTTCCTACCAACATGAAATGCTCTTTTGCAGTCCAGATGGAGGTGCAGCAACAATCCATTTGCATGTGCAGGAGCTGGCCCAGCCAGTGCTCATGCAGAAGGACCCAGGCCAGACACAGGTCCTGCATCAAATGTCACTGAAAGACCTGTTTGGTTCTGCATCACAGGAATGTATGGAAGGACCAGCTTGTGTGCTCACCAAGGGAGACTTACCTCCACCAGGATATCTGGGATGGGTGGATGGCATATATCTCACAATGCCACAGCATGGCATTGTCATGTGCATCATTGAGCATGAGATTTCATGCCTTGCTTGAGACAAGGTTCTGGGCACACAGCAATGTGAGGTACAAAAGGCAATTGATTCTGTTCAAAACCTACATGTCACATGGCATGACCCAACAAGCATGGCAAATATATGCAAGAATCTGCTTCTCAATGGAGATATTGCCTCTATGCTGCATGTGTTGGTCAAGGTGAGTGGCCCTCTCTTCTGTCCTGTCTTGTGTCCACCCACCATATGTCAGGCCATCAATGTGAATGCATATCAACAGTGTGCATTGGAAATGAGAATGGTCATGTTCAATTCAGCAGAGGTGGATATGCCCCAAGAACATCTTTTCATTTTCATCTGCTCTGATGGGCTCACCGATGGCGATATGGAGCATGAATTCATGCTAGGTGTTCCGAAGATTTTGCACATGCAAGACATACCAACAAAAGGCCAGTCTTTCTGGCATCTGGAAGAGCTCATGAGGAAATACAGTGCATGGGTGGAGGTGCAGGAAGCATGGAAGGAGAAGATGGGATTCAAGTTTGAGAAGGACAAGGTGCCAGATGATGTGGACAAGATCATGAACAAGTTTGAAAGTGAGGAGTCTAAGGAGGGCAAAGAGGCTTCTGATGCAGCAAGCCCCTCAAGTGAGGATGAGCAACAGGTGAGTCACTCCAAAGATCTTCACTTGACTATGTACATGACATATGATATTCTACCAGCATGACATCAACATCGCCATGTTTGATGACCTCCCTGTCAATAGCGATGGGGAGTTCATCTCTGTTGGAGGCCACAGCATCAAAGGTGAGTCAAACATGTCTCCACACCACTGTATCATGCATTTCAACACCCCTTTGGAATGCGTGACATGCATGCATGGCATCAGTTTTGGCATGCAACACATCGCATTGTGCATTTAGAGACCCTGTCAAAATATGCAACTTATTCATGCACAAGGCACTCTACTGCACATTTTTTTAGGGGTTTTGAAATGTGCAATAGAGGCATTTGCATGTCAAATCCATATACAACACTTTCACCTGCTGATTGCACCTGACAATATCTGCTGATACATTCATCTCACCACAGTTCTCATCCCCAACTCACCTGAACCTGTCCTGTCTCCCCACACACTCACTGATGTTGTTGAGGTTGAAGAAAGCATTGTTGACAAACTTGATCCACAACTGACACTGGACCCTGTCATCGACTTCACAACAATCTGCAATGAAGATGATCATAACCACACTCCCCCTCCAACACAGCTCGTCAAACCATCCCAACTCCCCACTCAATATACATCAATGTCCTACAAGCATGACCACGCCCCCACCATGTCCTCTATCAGCTCACAAGATGGCAAGGCCACAGAGCAAGCACTTCACACCACTCACATCTGCAAGTCCACCAGTGAGTACACACTGTCCTTCTCTGCTCTACCACATCTCACATCCCCTCCTAGAATGTGTTTCAAAATGCACAAAGCATGCCATTGGGCACTCAGACACACCACCAATTGCATCTGTTAGATGTTGTAATTGTTCATCTCACTGCTTATTAGTGTACTGACCACTAGTGATCGCATACTGGCGACTTTTGGGTCAGTTACACTAGTAACTCGCTTGTAAGCCACATTGTGGCACTTCTTATTATTGTTTATTGTTGTAGTGCGCACTTAGAGTACAACCTGCGAGCTCCATGTCAGGACTCCTTAGTCTCTGACATTGGACTCCAGGTATGTGCGCTTTTAGCTACATCAATCATTAGTCTCTGACATTGGACTCCAGCTGCTTGATTCAGCTAGTAAACAGCTGCCTGATTCAGCTCTTTAACAGCATCATCCTCCAAATCACAGCCCACTGTGTTGGATGAGGCCTTGTATCAAGCTTGACAACATTCCCCTCCTTGTGCTCTTTTAGTAAGTCACTTCTTTTTTTCAACACATGCACTTCTTTCATGTTGCCAGATTACTCTCAAATGTGATGTATGATGTATGATAGAAGCCTTGCTCCTGTGTCAGTTACCATGGTGGATTATTTTTCAATGTACTTACCATATGAAATGAATCAAATGCTTGTCCTGCCATGCTAGCAGCCTTCTTGCCCCCAAAATGTCTTGAAACACATCAGCAATGCCATCTGACAGCCTCACACTGACCTATTTTCTTCTTCCACGATAGTTGAAAGTCAGAAACAGGCCATGTAACTAAGTCCTGCTTCTATATTGCATCACGTCACCACTCCCAGCAAGCATCTCCAACCAAGCATCCCTCAAAGCACTGCCTTGTACATTCCAAACCAACTCCAATGTCTAACATAGACCTCATCTCTGATCCTGAGTCTAACCATGTTCTCCATCTGTGTGCCATTCATCTCACACCCCTTAGTGTTACACTCACCCACTTCATTCCATAGACCTGATGGCATCCTTGTCGATGATGGTGACCACAATGTCCCATATGATGCCACTGACATCCCTGTTCTGCCTCTCTGCACATAATGCTCCTCACCAGTGTGACATTGAGGCTGCAACCTATGACCATGATGCTATCAACCTTACCAGGGCAGAACACATTGCTCTCTTCAATGATGCCCCTGTCTCCTCCATCTCCTTTCAAGCCCTCTAACGTCTCTCTGCTAGAAATGACACCAATGCTGCCCTTTGTCTCTTGACTGGCCACCACCACCTCAACCTTGACACCCATCTCATTGTTGACACCTCCCTTTCAAACATCATTTCCTCCATCAGCCCCCATTTCCTTGATCTCGTCATGTATATTGGAGCTCGTCATGGTCTTGATGCAGTCCTTCCACACAATTGTGTCAACCACACCTGGTGCTGTCACATCAACTTTGCTGCAATACATTGTCTCTGGCCAGACAGCAAGCCCACTCACCTCCTCTTTGACCATCATGGCTGAATGATGTCTATTGGCACTTACAATGAGGAGCAAGTCTGGATTGCCATGGTCCCAAATGAGTGGCTCATTCCAGACCACCCATTCAATGCAACCAGCCTCTGGCCCCATCTCACAGATCCCACCAGTGCCATGTCCCTCAACCATGGTCTCATGCTCATCATGTTTTTCACCCACACCTTCAACTGCATTCACCTCACTGACTTTTCTTGCACAATCCATTACCCAGAACACCTCACTCGTCATGCTGTCAATGATGCCACTGACATATTGTAAGTCCTTCCCATATGAACACCATGTCATTTCCTTTCCATCCTTTTTTTCCATAGTTATCATCACAATGAGGCCTTCAGGGATTTTTCCCTCCATATCATCAATCTTGAACTCGTCCACAACAGTCTCATCAAGGGTTGGGCCCCCTGGGTCAGGCAAGCTCCCCCATCTTGGAAGTGTGACTGTTTTCTTCTCGACAACAGCCCTGTTGCCATTACCATCTGCTATGGCCAGAACCGGAATATCCTCATCCCCACCTTCCCTTGCCCCAGAGAGACAGTCCTGGAAGTGTGATCATTCTTATGATCATATCAAGCATTTCATCTTCTCCATTGCATCTCACATAAGGTGTGTCTTTTTTTTTTTTTTTTTCACCCCACCTTGCCCTTTTTCATTATCATCCAGCTTTTTGCAAGTAGACAAGTGGGAGGACCTTCCAAGAGCCCAGGTCACTGCACGCCACCCCAAGGCATACAATGATCACAACATTGACACACATCATCCTATTGACCTTCTTCACTTTCCCTTTATAAACAACCTTGGAGATGTCTTGAATACATATGACCAGGATGGCTATCGCATTGTTCATCAGAAGATCACCTCATACAAATCCACAGGCACCTTGATGGATCTTTCCATGGTGCACACCCTTTTTGAAACCACTCCTGATGATTTCAGTTATGTACACAACCATGTCAACTACATTGTGTACCTGCTTGCCTTCATGAAGCATCTCAGCAACATTCAAGCTGATGGCATCATCACCCTATTTGCACACAGGATGAATCTTCTTGATGCAAAGCTCTAACCCACCATCAATGAACTCCCTCACCATCAACACCACCTCTTGGGTGGTCCAGCCAAGCCTGGTCTTTACTCTAACAACAGCTCAGAAGAAGAACCACAGGAGGATGCCATGGATGTCGATGTCAACCTCCCTCAGCCTGACCAACCACAGGGCCCTCAAGTGTTGCATCCCATATGTTTACAGATATATAATGCCATCTCGCACCATGTCCATGATACTGCCAAGTTCCATGATGTTCAACTTGGCCTCATCACCTCCTCCCTCACTGGTGCAATGGCTGCCACCATCCCATTGAAAAACTGCTGGCAAAGAATATTGGATTGCTGTCATGTTGATCTCCCTCATGTGCATTGTGCACAAAAGATTGCAGGCCCCAACCAACCTCAGTCCATGCACTTTGAAAACACATATTGTCTCAATGTCCAATGTCTGCCACCATGCAAACACAGCAGAGAGTGAGTCACAGCAAACCAGCATCATGCACATATAACATTGATCTCCATCTTTTCTCGACAGTGTCATCTACACAGAGGTGGTCATGCCCTTGACATGTTCCGGTCACATCCCACCATCATTGGTGCCATCAAGGGAGCATGTGTCATCATGAAGACAGATGTATGTGCTGACCACCCTGTCCCATTCATGGAAGATGACCTGACATCATTTCATGAACAGGTTGTTCCAGATCTCTTTCAGTGTGCAACATATCTGCTGACATGTCTTTTGGAATAATTTTGGAAGAAGCATGAGCCTGCACTGAAAGCAGGCTATGCTGTGGATCCATTTGACCTTGAGACAGTCGTGATGCTCAAGCATGCATTGAACTATGCACACATGGGCAGTGCATGTGTGCTCACATGCATGCTCATGGACTATGCTTGGTTGAGTCTGTCACTCCTGAATGATGGACTTCCCTGCATATCCACTTCATTTATCCATGCTTGTTCCCTCTCGAAAGGACTGGTGACCATCCGATGAGAAAAGTGGCCTGTGCATCCTGCAACACACATGCCACTGACAGCATCCCAGAGTGCCCAGGAACTAATGTATGGAACACTGCACTTCTATGTGAGTTGATGCCATCCATGCTTGTGTTCATATCACATATTTCAAGACCCCTTCAAAATGCATGATACATACACTGCACATTTTGAAGGGGTCCCAAAATGTGTGATATGGGCACTCTTAGCTATGGATCACTTTCACCTGCACTGTGGAGTGGGCCTCAACTGACATTCCAAACCAGACCTACATTGTGTCTTTTGCAATGAAGTTGGCCATAAAACATGGCATACACGACATCAATCCCACAACAGAACTTGCACCTGCTCTCCACTATGCAGTTCATGCAGCAGAGCTTGCACTGGAAATCTTCATAAATGATGTGTGCACCCTTGTCAAAAACAAGGTATTAAAGGAGATCATGCCCATCATCAAACTTGATGGCCTTGATGCAGAAGCTGCCATATCACGCAAGAAGGCACTCCTCAGGTGGTTCAAATCAGCTCATCCCCTCTCTTTGGATCGTGACACACTCTCTGCACTCATCGAGGCAGTTGTAACACCAGTAAATGGCATCATGGAACTCAAAGCATCATCCTCATCACCAATGAGCCTCACAAAGTTTGCCGTGGGCATTGTCACTCATTGTAACATGCAACATCCTCATTCAAAACCCCTGTTCATTTCTGGCAGACAGTTCATCCATGTTGCATGTGCCTGCATTTATGAGGTGAAGGAGTTTGGCATGCAACAGGGAAGTTATACAGACATGGATATGGAGAGCATCATTTCTAGTGAATTCATCATGGCCTGCCAGAAACTCAAAGTAAATCATGTGCCATAGTCAGAACCTACTCTTGCTGGACAATGAGGTGCACCTTCCACTCATGTGGTCTGCAATGCATGGATGGGCCTTGAAGCAAGGGATGTTATATCATCAACATTGACACAAAATATGACACCTGCTGCAATTGCCTGTCATGCCTCTGAAAACATTATCACCTTGGACAATCATGGAGATTGGTCAGCTCTCCATGTGAAACTGAAAGCTTTTCATACAGTCTTACACAAGTCAGTTGCACCCCAAGAGTTCTCTGAAGCACAAACAGATGGTGGCAACATGGAAGAATACATTACACAGGCATACAGATATGCAATGCAGGCCTATGATCCATCAAAGCCACTTCATTTGCTTGCACTCATTGCTGGAATCAGCTGTGCAGGACTGTTGCCACAGATTTTCATCTCAAAGGAAGAACTGCCAAAGAAAGAGGATCACATTTCTGATCACAGAACATTGATCTGAGGTCTAAGCTGGGTTTATAGGGAAGGATGAAACAATGGAAACAAAGAACTTAGAGATTCTCAGATTTTTGTGTGGATGGTGACATTGTTTATCATCTGCATGTATGAAAAAGAGTCACCAATCAGCAAACAGAGAATGGAGATGGGAAAGGACAACAAGAAATGGATATCTAAACATAGTAAGCAAGGATTTTTTTAATAAATATAAGCTAACACCCCTCTTATGATTTACATAGGCATAAAGGGCATCACCACACTGCTTGTATGCAGGCTTGGATTGGCAAAAGCAATGACACCAAGAGTGTTCAATTCTGCCCAATGGAATGTTGACATCAAACCACTATCAGAAGCAGAGATCAGAATGCTATACAACAATGTGATCTCAAGAATCAGAAAGAATGAAAAGCATAGTGGATATGATGCAGTGGAATATCTGATGGGGAGAAAGGCAGCAAAGCTATTGGGAAAGAATGGGTATGTGACAGAAAGAGCAACAGCAATTGGTAGGAGTGAGGATAAGAGAGGAGAAAAGAAACATAAAGAGAGAGACTGGGAAGAGGAAGAAGATTTTGTGATGGGTGACATGATTGGTGGACAGCATCAACATCACAAGAGGAAAGGATGTTAATCAGAGTGGATTATTTGTTTTTATAGATATCAGTGAACCAGTCTTTGAAACACATTCCCTGATCCATCTGTGGTTTTACATTCAAATAATAAATAATAACTACTTCTCTATACTGCACATTTTGTGACCCCCCTAAAATGTGCAATAAGGGGGTTGCAATGTATCAACCTAGTTTTATTCAACATCTTCATCTTTGACTAATGTTTTTGTATTTTACAGTGGCTCAAATAAGTGTCCCAATGTTTGGCCATTTTGGAAAGACTTGACATTTGCAAAAGAACCAAAATATATCAGCTCTGACCCTTGCAGGGTCATTAATAGTCCTACCTCCTACCCTGAAAATGAGCCCTTCGTTATGTGATTTGGTTGCCATGGCACTGAGATATAACATTTTCAAAATGACATGTCATTGGGACACTTATTTGACCATAATGTTATCAGTCATCTTTTGGTAAATAACATAATGTTCTGATAGATGCTATGCTTCAACCCTGTCTCATTATGTAATTTACATAACCCTGGGCACTATAAAGAGCATAAATACCACCCAGCTAACCA
>JBBPQW010000550.1:0-17512 GCA_038092695.1 Boletus rubropictus
AATACCTTCAATGCAGCATCTGCAGAGGTTCCAAATAAAAGGTCCATATGAAAAACGAGTGTATGTTGGTGTGTCCGATGCGTCCCGAAAGTCCTGCGCTCGAGCGGTGTCCATATATGGAAAGTCGAGGCTCGGCTAAGTGCGCTCGCTATCTTGCTGCGCGCGGTCGCCATCGATCAACTCCAGTATCGCCGTTCTCGCATATCGCGGCCTGGGATCGTCAACACATCACCTGTGCACTATATGAAACATATCCGGCCCATCCGTTTCGCCCGATTCGGCTCCGATGTGGCCGTATGTCGGTTTTGTCGTATGTGCCCGACTAACACATTCAGATCGCGATTTTAATCGCCCTCGACGACGCGGCGGGTTGGTGGCCTCAACAGGCCATCTGCTGTGTTTCCCGGATGGTATGGGTGGTCCAGGTACGTTGCTATTCGTCCGTTCGTACCACCGATGCTTACTTGCATCTCCTCTAGCTAGCAGTCGCGTTTTGACTCGTCGTGAGTCACGGCGTGCGCTGCTCGCTGTGCCATCCATCCGGCAACCTTCACCTTCGACATGGACGCCATATCCGTCACTTCGGCGCCTCCAATCGCCTCGGACGTCGTCCAACACCTCCAGCTCGCCCATTGGGCCTCCTGGATCCCAAGTACGACGTAGCGCGCTCGTCTCGTCGAGCGATCACCGCCTGTGGTATGCCTCCAGTCGCTGTGGGCTTCATCTGCGACCTTGCTGTCGCCTCTCGGGCCTTCCACTGCGACCTTTTCAGCCAACCCGGCTCTCTCGCCCATATGGACTCCCGGCCGACAGTCTCGATACGACACGCTCGTCTTGCCGCTGCTGCCATTGTCTCTGCCATGTGGACACTCCCGGTTGCTCTGTGTATTATATGGTGCAGCCGTCTCGCCGCTCGGGTCATATGGCTTGATTTGAGTCCTCTTTGGTGAGTACTCTGGACTCCATCCCTTTGACTGTTCGCGTGCCCATTCTGACACATTGTGCAGCTTCTCCGGCATGCTCCAAGCAACCTCACCACGTCTTGACGTCCTCGATGCAACCATCTCGTCTCTGTTGGACTCGACGTCGACGCTCGGACATCCACATCGCTTCCCCTCAAGCTCGACGCTCGGGGACTCGTGGTGTGCCCCATCTGGCACGTTCCTGGCGTTGCCGTTGCCCTTCGACGGTTTCAGTGCTTCTGAGTCCTTACTGGTCGACTCGACGTCGCAGCTTGGACATCCCGTCCTCTCCCCCTTGAGCTCAACACTTGGGGATTTGACCTGTCGCCATGCTAGCTTATCGGGTGGCTTCTGCAGAGTAGGTATGTCGTGATCTTCGACTTCCGTCGTTGATTGCTTGTGTGTTCTCGCACTTCGTTTCTCCCCCGCAATCGACTTGTCACGACGCGATCTGTCACCTGCAGCATCTGCGCTCTCGTGAGCGATGCCACCACTCCGTTCGGTCACGGCCTCTCCGTTGACTCTTGCATCTACTCTCCCATGCACGATGCTGCCACTCCATTCGGTCATGGTCTCGCCCCCAGGCTCAACCTCTACATCCGTGCGGTCCCGTGCGCTATCCTCTGCGCAGTCTGGTGGCTCGGTGGGTTTTGCTGGCTGGCGTTCCTTGCCGCCGCTCATGTCCGTTCGCCATTTGGCCACTCTCGACCCTCTCCAGATCCTCGCCTTGACGACTCCGGTCCTTGGCTCGGTCCTCGGGTCCTTACATGGCTCGCTTAATTGCTCGCCAACCTCGCCAACTTGATTACCAGCTCTCTCCCCCTCAAGCAACAGGCTCTGAGGTTCTTTGGCTTGGTTCTCTGGACTGTAGCAGTCCTCGAGTAGGCTTAACAACAGGATTGCGGCCATTTCATCGACCTCGGCTCCTGCGGCCTCTTCTTGGTCCTTAGGGACTCCCTCGGGCTTCTCGTGCATGCAGCCGACCTGTGTCGCTGCCGCTACTGTTGCTGTCCATGTCGGTCCTGGCAACCGGCCAGTCTGCATCTTCAGCCATCTCATCGCCCGGTCTCTCCTCAGCGTCGTCGGTCGCCAATAGACCTTCTCGCTCTCCCTCGAGCGACACACTGGGAACTTCAGGTGGGTCTTCATTTATACTGCGGGCGCGCTCACTCGCTTCGTTCGTTTCGCAAGACATTTCATCCGCTGGTCGACACCGTATGACGTTGTTGCCGTCGCAGGTCGTGCCTGCCACTTCGACTGCTGTTTCGTGAGTTTCGCTGCTCACCGGTCGCCACCGTTCATCAGCTTCGGCCTCCACTCCCTCGACTCCGACCTCTTCAGTTCTCTCGCCTGTCCTCTCCGTGAGCGGCTGAGTCTGTGGGTCGTCCGATGTGCCCACTGGCCACACGGGCTCGGCACATGTCGTATTATGGTTTGTGGTGTCAGCGGCTGCGTCGTGCGCCTGCTGACTGGCTATTTCGGACTCCTAGGGCACAACAAATATGCAATGTGACTCCATGTCCATGCCGTTGTCGACCTTACTTTTGTAGTAGTCTTCCCAGGTCATCCATCCCTCCGACAAGGCTTTTTCATAGTCGTTTGCATAGCGTTTTTGCTGACGACGCCTTTTAAAACTTGTTTTCTCGACTTGCATGTTTTTCTCGGCTTTCCCGCAGTAATGCGACCTGTGATCAACTTCACCGCACTTCCAGCAGGTGCGGGTGAACTGTCTCGGCGTTTGCGCAGCCATGCGCACTGACTCGTAGTACGCCATTTCGAGTCGTCCAGAATGAGTTGTCGTCGGGTGAGCGATCTACTGAGTGCGAGCGGGGCTCATAACCTGTAGAATACTCTTAGTAGTCACTAAGGTAAAACAGTACAGTACGAAAATGCTAAATAGCGGTGCTTATGTAAGCTCGGTGTATGCCGCCACATACGGTGTGAATATTCCAACACAGTCGGGTGGTGGCACAGTCAGGTGGTGGCACAGTTGGGCGGTGGCATGGTCGGGTGGTGGCATGGTTGGGTGGTGGCACGGTCGGGCAGTGGCATGGTTGGGCAGCAGCACAGTCGGGTGGTGGGATAGGTGCATGGAAATGAGCTAATCAGTAAAAGTAATAGAAATATAGCATAAAACGTACCTTTAGATGTGCGATCAGCCGCAATCGCACACAAATGGCAGCATCGTTGGGTGGTTGCATGATGGGAGTCAGTATTAGCTATTACAAAATTTTATTACTGACCTGTGATGAGAGCCATCATCTGATGGCTGCGTAATTCATGCTTTGCATTATTGTTGCTGTTAAGAAGGCGAGCAGAAGGTTTGACTGCTCTGCGAGCCCGGATCGGCTGGATCGGCCCCTCATTGTCGCTGGACATCAGTGGTACAGTGCAAAAATGAGAGTGCACGTGTGACACCGGTAGAGTCTCATGGCTCTCGCTGGCAGCATGGACCCCATTATGTAATATAGGCCTGGGCCTGAGCCCTGGGCTCAGGCCTGACCAATCCTAGGCCCTGGCCCTAACATCACTACTGCACACAGACCATGGACCACAACAGAATGTGAGAGAACATTCTGGAGAAGGGAAGAATGTTCCTGGAAAAGGAGACACAAGACAATAAGGTGTTATGGAACATTCAGGAAGGTGAAAGAATGTTCCATCTGAAACTATGAATGAAAAAAGGAAAAGTCAACATGCATGGAAATACAAGGCATATTGGGGTGACCACAAGGATAAAAGGAACATAGAAAATAGATAGAGTCTGTATATCCTACAACTGTAATATTACTCCCTTTATAGCTTCAAAGGACTATCTTAAAGACTATAGAGATCACTTTCTTGATGACAATCTCAAAGTTCTGGCCCTGAATGGTCTCCCTCATTGATGATGATATTTTTATTGTCAAAATCAGAGGCTGTGAGGGTAGGAGGGGCATAGGGGCAGTCAGCAACAATATGCCCAGGTTGGTTGCAGTGGATGCAATGACAAAATGTTATAGCCATTATTTAATTTTTACTTTTCTGATCATATGACTTATCACATGACTTAGCACATGACCATGGGAATATCATGTGACCAAGGTCTAGAACCTATGATGTCATATCTCATGGTAAACTCATGTATATAATCTCCATCTTGTTTACTTCTTTTCTCACACTGCCTCATTAATTTTCATTAACTCATATATACTTGTATAGTAATTACTTCCATGCACTGCTTGGTCTCTGCACAGTTTGCTACAATATACAGTATAAGGCAAGTGTCCTTCACTGGTATCCCCAGCTTTGGCCACTTGTCATTGGTATTGGATTTGGAGTTTCTAATTCAAGTTCTACTTCACCCCCAATATCCTTGAAAGGAGTTATCACTTATTGTTCGTTTACAGTATGATAGACTCTGTGACAGCATGGGAAGGATGTGTCATCAGCTGCATCAGCACATTCACATGCTTCTGGTTTTACCTGGCTATCTAGCCAATAGCATATCCATCTCAGCACTGGATAGGATCAAATAGGATCACTATCCAATAGCATAAACCCTTATGGGTGAGATAGGATCAACCAGGTAAAATAGGATCACTGGCAAATAGCCATTTAGGCTTAGTGATAAATGAAGAACCCTAATACAGTAATGTGGTAAACAAGACCACACATATACTTAGGTATAAAAGAAGAGCCTTTGGTCTCCTAGAATGGAGAAGCTGCTTTTACAGATTATCCACTGGATCACCACTCCTGAGCTATAACCAGCCTTACTCACCTGTAATTGTCAGGACATGACCTGAACCAATGATAATGGCTTGTGGAATCCAGGGACACAATACAAGTAACTAAGCAGGGAGTTAAGAATGAAGCTAGGCTGAAGATTTCAAGACTAACTACTATACAAGTATCTCCTAGCTATATATACTAATACTACAACCTTATACCCTTGGAATGATGTCATACTCTATATCCAACCCTAGGACCTGGGTAAAGATAATGTGTAAGCCTTGGGTGATGGGTATTGTTACGCTTGGACCAGGTAGGTATGAGCATAGACTTGACTAGCTCAATCCACATATCGTTCTAAGTGTGTAGACGCAGCTTAACCCCCAACTGCAATGGAGGATTTGGAATAGGGACTATGTCGAAGAATCCGAGGGATTGGTCGCGAGGATTTAGCAGTATATCCAAGTAGATCTAGTCTAGGGAATACTATGTACAGGGTGAGGTTTATATACTGGTATAAACTGAGCACGGACCAAGTTTGTAAAAGGAAAGTAAGAGATTGTACGACTTGAGAGTGAATGGCCATTGGCTGAAGGGAGTTGTACGAGATAAGAGATAACAGATAAGTGATAAAAGAAAGCTCGTAACCAAGGAATCGGCTGAGTGAGAAGTCCGAAGGTTAGCATGTGCCTGTGGGAACAGCTAAGTGGTTATACAGTTTGCATAGAGCGAGAAATAAAGGAAAGAAAAGAATAAACCGTAACATTACCCTCTGTTTAGATGAAAGGTTACCCGACCTTTCCTACTACAAATCGATGAACCCACTAGTGGGAGAGCCGGTGATGTTGGCATAACCAATGTCATCAATGACATCGTCTCCATAGTTCAACTCTTCTGATGCAGGAGTGAGGGGTCGATAGTAAGGGGGTCGTTTGCGATGGGAAGAACTGGAAGATTGGGATGAAGAGCTTGATGAAGGCTGATGACGACGGAGTGGGCAAGTGGCTTGGATATGACCAGGTTGGAAGCGAAGGCAGAAGGGGCATTGATATAAAGAGCAGTTCACCCTGATATGGCCTAATCGCTGACAGACAAAGCATGTGTCTGGAAAGCGAGGGTCTGATGGAGGCAGTGGGGCAAGGGCTATGGCTCGTTGCTGATCTTCTTCTGTTGCTTGTTGTTCTAAGAGGTCAAGGGCCTTTGCTTCATCTTTCGTAAGGACTGGTGTGATAGCATCGTCTGGGGTAAATCTTCCATGTGGGATGGGAATGGAGGCGGTTGGCAAGGGAGAGGAATTGCGTCAAGGAGGTAGCGGAATTGAATCAGGAGAACGAACTCTATTGAAGGGAGGACTGTTATGGGCACATTGTTGGGAGAGGTCATCCAAAACATCTTCCATGCAAAGCTGGTCCATTCCAATCAGTAACTGATCCTCGAGTTCCTCATTAGCATGTCGTCCCATTTGGGCTGCCATCCTGCATGTCTTTACGAGTTCTTCCTGTAAGTTGTTATGCGGTCTGGGTAAACGGACGAGAATGTGGTCCAATGTAAGGGTAATGCGTCGATTTGCTAGAAAACATCTATAGAAAACGTCTAAAGGTGAATTGGTATCAAGTGAATGAGAAAGGGAGATTGCATAAGACGGATTGAGAAGAGGAATTGTCATAGCTCTAAGGTTTCCTTCTGACAAGGGGTTTTTGAGGCAGCGGGTGTATTGGTGTTTGAGGCAGGTATTCATGGTGTTTTCGTCAAGGTGGTGGAGAGAACGACTGTGGGTGAGCCTTTTTATAGGCTTTTAGTAATCTCGGCGCGTTATCTAAGGAACTTTCCGGTTCCCATGAGTTATTGGCCGACGGATATCCTTTCCACTTGATTAGGAATTTCCGTCGGGTCGGAGATCCTTTGTGACTAAGGATCGCTTCTATCTTGTACTCCTCTTCTCCAGTGATAAGGTCAGGTGGTGGTCGTTTGAAATTCAGACCATGTACATCATTCTTGCGATAAGGAGATAGAAGGGAGGCATGAAACACGGGGTGGATCTTCCATGTTTCAGAAAGTCGAAGTCGGTAGGTGATCGGAGATAGGACTTTTGTTATTGTAAAGGGTCCTTCTTGTTTCGCAGCGAACTTCGGGTTTTCTATGTGGCACTTCAGGTTGCACGCTTTTAGCCAGACTTTATCCCTTTTGGTGAAGGGTGTGAATGAGTGTCGGTTTCTTCGTTTCATTGTCATCTGAGCAAGTTCGTGAGCAGTGAGGGCTTCATCTCAAGCTGCGGAGAGTCATTTCAGGCAGTTTTCTACCATGGGGAGGTTTGTGTCGGAGATGACCATGGGGAGTGATCAGGGTTCATATCCCATCATCAGGAAGAACAGAGATTGTCCAGTCATGGAGTGAGGTCGGTGGTTATGCACGAATTCTGTCATGGGGATCTTTTCAGCCCATGAGGTAGGGTTCGATCCACAGTAAATCCGTAGATATGTCTCAATCTCCTGGTTGACTCGTTCTGTCTCTCCATCTGTCTGGGGATGGTACGCCGTGGATAAGGCGAGATCGTATCCAAGGAGTCGTCCTAGTTCTTTCGCGAAGGCGGAGGCAAACTATGGGCCTCGATCTGAAATAATTTTATCATAAAGGCCAAAACGAGTGTAGACCTTTTCATAGAATAGCGTGGCAATGCCAGCTGAGTCAATCATTTTCTTCGTAGGACAAAGGATTACCCCCTTCATAAGCCCATGGTTGACCACGACCAGAAGTGAGTCGAAATCGTCGGATAGGGGGAGGTCGGTTATCAAGTCACAAGACACCTGTTGAAAGGGTCATGACGCATGTGAGGGAATCAGAGTCAGGGGAGCTGTGGTCAGGTGGGTGTTGGCTTTGTTCTGTTGGCAAATTGCACAGCCTTCTACGTATTTCCGAATAAAGGCAGCTAAGCCAGGCCACCAATATTCTCGTGCGACGAGTTGTCACATTTTCAAATAGCTGGGGTGTCCAGTGGCATTGTGGTTGTGGTTCTGCGAAACAATGGCATGTCGGTGGTCAGGGGGAATGTAGACACGGTTTTGATATGTAAGGATACCAGCGTCGTATTTCCAATCAGAGAGTTAGTCACAAAGGAAGGAAGGAACACCTTCCATTCATTGTAGGGCAGTGAGGACAGTGGGATCATCAGCCGTGGAGAGGCGGATCTTGTCCTGTAGTGCCATGTCAATTAGGTTTACAAAGACTGACTGGGGGAGGAAAGTCATAGCCATGTTGTCGTCGTCATTTGGGGGTATCAGATTGGGTCATTTAGAAAGAGTGTCAGGGCCGGATTAAAGTTTTCCAGGTACATGCATCATCAGGAAATCATAGTTGGTGAGGTCTAATAACCATCTCGCCTGTCGTCGGTTCAAGTTCTGGAGTTTTCTGAAGTATGTCAGATTTTTATGGTCGGTGAAAATTGTCACCCTATGTGGCATTCCCTGAAGGTAATGACACCAAGTCTTTAATGCCCGTATGACGGCGAGCAGTTTCCTGTCAAATATGTCATAGTTTCATTCAGCAGAAGTGAAAGTCTGGGAGATATAGGTGCAAGGGTGCCATTCTCCGTTGGAGTTGGTCTGCAATAATATTCCTCCAGTGGCATACTTGGAGGCGTCAGTCGCAATAGCAAATGGTCATTCGAGGTTCGGCATAGCCAGAACTGGTTCTTCTGTAAAGATCGTTTTCAGCCATTTAAAGGCTTCTTCTTGTCATGACCCCCATTCCCAGGGGTGATTCTTCTTTGTTAAGTCAAGGAGGGGTCTGGCGATGTCGGAGTAATGAGGGACAAATCGTCTATAGAAGTTAGCAAATTCTAAAAAGGATCGAACATCTTTGACTTTCATTGGGGTCGGCCAGTTTTCAATTCCTTTTACCTTGACTGGGTCCATGGCAACATTTCCTTGCTTGATGATCATGCCGAGATATTCAACTTCAGAGCAGTTGAAGTGGCATTTCTCAAGCTTAAGGCAGAGGTTGAGTTCCTTCATGCGTGCTAAGATGCGTCGTGTTCATTCTTCGTGTATCTTCATGTTACCTGAGAAGATTAGCAGGTCGTCCATATAAATCACTAGCCATCCTTCCACTATCATGTTTCTGAAGGAGTCGTTCATAAATCTCTGAAAGGTGGGGGGTGAGTTCGAAAGACCAAAGAACATTACATTCAGTTCGTAAAGCCCCTTATGAGTAATAAAGGCGGCTTTCCATTGGTCTCCATCCTTGATTCTGATGTTGTTATAGCCCCATCATACGTCGAATTTTGTGTAGATGTTAGCATCCTTCAGTTTATCAATGAGGTTGGAGATTAGCAGGAGAGGGTAGGTGTTCTTGATCGTATGTTCATTGACGTATCTATAGTCCTGGCAGGATCATAAACTGCCGTCTTTCTTTTTGACAAAAAAGAATGGCGAGGCCTGAGGGAATTTCAAAGGCCATATCTTTCCAGTTCGGAGGTTCTCTTCTATGAAGGCTTCTGTGGCCTTTCATTCATCTGGGGATAGTGGGTATACTTTCACTACTTTCGGGCCAAAAGAGTCGTCCAGGTTTATCGGGTGATTGTAAGGTTGTGAAGGAGGGACGTGGTCGGTAGCCTCCTTTTCAAAAATCAATCTATACTCGTATTCTTTTGGGAGCGTCGGTTTCAGTTTCGTCTTTTCGGCTTCTTTGGCAAGCTTTGTGGCTGTTGTGTATGCGCGGAGCCACTGCATTCGTTGGGGTCGGGGAAGTTGTTATACCTTCCAGAGTACCTGTCATTCCCAATCTGCGTACTTCCTCATCCTTCTAATTATCCATTCCAGGGTCGTGATGCCGCAAAAGCTAAGGACCTTCATAGTGGGTAAGTCCAAAGATCTGAAACCTTGGTTGCCTCATTCAGTGTCGTCGAGGTTGTCGACTTCATTGGGGGGTGAGGTGTCAATCTTTTCTAGCACAAGTTGAGCTACTCGATCTCCAGTGTCAATCTTCAGGTCTTCCTTTCCATGGTTGAACAGCAGGACTTTCAGGGGTCCTCTGTAGTCGGGGTCGATCATGCCAGCACCTGTTTGAATCATGTGCTTCAAGGTGAGCCCGCTTTGTGGGGCAATTTGGCCATAGGTTCCTTCGGGGAGACATACAGTGATCTTCATATCAATCAATCCCTTGTCGAATGCAGGGATGGTTGTTGGTTTGGTGGTGTACAAGTCATGTCCAGCCGCATGCTTTGATTCTTTTGTGGAGATCTTAGCGTTCATCAATAGCTTTTTGACTTTAAACTCAAAAGCTTTAACTGAGCAGATGTATCATCAAGGCTTCTGCTGGAGGGATGATGTTGTTTGGTAGAATTCAGGGGAAAGGTCGTGGAAGTCATGGATGTCTAGGATCCCTTTCGTCCAGTCGATTGTCGGGTTGACCGATCGAAGCCAAGGCATTCCCAATATTGTTGTCTGTCGTCCGCAATTCATCACATAGAATTTGGCTTTAGTGATAATGGAGTCAGTTCGGAAGTAGAGCATCGTCTGGTATTGGATATCTCCGTGTCTGTTCTCGGAGGCGTTGACGTTCTGTACCTTCAGTGGGTGAGACAGTTTCTCGATCGGGAGTTGGTGTTGTTTCGCGAAGCTCCAATCTAAGCAGGAGATCTCCACTCCACAGTCGATGAGGGCTTTGGTTTCAACATCTTTTTCGCTCTTTCCTGTAGCCATAAACTGGATGGGAACTTGTAATCCATGTTTATTTTGATCAGCTATTAATACAGGAGAGCAAGAAAGTCGGGGAGGCACTTGCGTTGACGAAGTCCTCCCATTTAAAAACCCTTGTTTTTCTTCTTCATAGAGATGCAGGCTGTTTGTACAGCCTCTTCATCATCGCTTTCTTCGGTGTCTGCTCCATCTCCAGAGTCCGAGGACTCTTCTTTCTTCTCAACTTGCCTCACAGCTTTTACTGAATCCTTCTTCTTCTTCTGAGTCGAAGGGCGAGTCTTGTTCTTCTTCTGTTCGGGGCAATCCCTAAATAGGTGTCCTTGTTCGTGGCAGGCAAAACATCTGCCGGTTCAGATATGTTCATCTTGTTCTTTTTGCGAGAGTTTGATGCGGTCGACGTCCATTGTGTCGGGGTTGTGAGTTCATCTGGGGGTGTATGTCAGTGTTGGTCAACTTTTCTGGTTAGTCGAGTTTCAGGCCGAAAAGGCTGTCAATTGTTCATAGGCAGCTTAAAAGTAAAGCGCCTTCTCAAACCACTCGTTGATATAAGTGGGAGGGGTGTCCATTCCAAGGATTCTGTGCACAAGGGCAGGTTTCAATCCTCTGGAAAAGAATTCAATCAGCACAGCATCCTGGGTAATTTTACTCCTAGCTGCATATGTTCTGAAGTTCGCAATATATTTGTTGAGGGACATTGGCTTCTTGTTGTTCATGGTGAGTGTCGCCATCTTGGCTATGGCTTCTGCCTGGGTATCGGCGCATTCAAAGGAGGCTTTGAACTCTCCCTTGAACTGGCGGAATGTCCCGAAGGACGGGGTCGTCTTGCTAAGGCAGTCTTCTCGGTATCAGGTGGCCCACTGGAGAGCAATACCTTCCTTCATATAAGAGAGAGTGTATGCTATCCTCTTGTTGTCATCATCATAAAGCTCCTTATTGATCAAGAGGTAAGCTTTGACGGATAGGATGAAGGACTCAGCTTTTTTGTATGATCCATCATAAGCCTCAGGTGCTCCAATCTTGAGTTCAGTGGGTTTTGTTGTTGACATCTTGGTTGAGGTTCTGGTTGCAGCGGCTTTGGGGCTCAGTCCTGCAGTTCATTTGGGGGGCTGTAAGAGTTTCTTCATTGGCTCTGCAGGTTGTTCTGCTGCGGCTTGGGGTTTTTCCTCCAAGGGTCATGTCAGTGGCCAGGGTTTTTCCTCCAGTATCATTTGTCCGTGTTCTGGTTCTGAGTCCGAGGTGTCGGGGATAAGAGGGTCAGGGTGTTGGAGTTCAAGTGGAGATATGCATAGGGGTTTCTTGCCCTTGGGCGTGGACTTGGGGTTCTTTGAGGACAAAATCTTTTCAATGGGTAATCTGGTCAGCAACAATGGCTGCCAGTAAAGAAGAGACTAGATCTTTTGTTATGCTTGAACCGGGTAGGTATGAGCATAGACTTGACTAGCTCAATCCACGTATCATTCTAAGTGCGTAGACGCAGCTTAACCCCCAACTGCAATGGAGGATTTGGGATAGGGACTATGTCGAAGGATCTGAGGGATCGGTCGCGAGGATTTAGCAGTATATCCAAGTAGATCTAGTCTAGGGAATACTGTGTACAGGGCGAGGTTTATATACCGGTATAAACCGAGCATGGACCATGTTCGTAAAAGGAATATAAGAGATTGTTACGATTTATTCTTTTCCTTCTTTTTATTTCTTGCTATACGTGAACTGTATAACCACTTAGCCGTTCCCACAGGCACATGTTAACATTCGGACTTCTTGCTCGGCCGATCCCTCGGTTATGAGCTTTCCTTTATCTCTTATCCGTTATCTTTTATCTCATACGACTCCTTTCGGCCAATGGCCATTCCCCCTCCTATTGTTTATCTTCGGCCAATGGCCATTCACTCTCAAGTCATACGATCTCTTATTTTTCCTTTTACGAACTTGGTCTGTGCTCAGTTTATACCAGTATATAAACCTCGCCCTGTACACAGTACTCCAGACTAGATCTACTTGGATATACTGCTAAATCCTCGCGACCGATTCCTCAGATCCTTTGACATAGTCCCTATCCCAAATCCTCCATTGCAGTTGGGGGTTAAGCTGCGTTGACACACTTAGAACGATACGTGGATTGAGCTAGTCAAGTCTACGCTTGTACCTACCCGGTCCAAGCATAACAAAAGATCTAGTCTCTTCTTTACTGGCAGCCATTGTTGCTGACCAGATTACCCACTGAAAGATTTTGTCCTCGAAGAACCCCGAGTCCACGCCTAAGGGCAAAAAACCCCTATACATATTCCCACTTGAACTCCGACACCCTGACCCTCTTATCCCTGACACCTCGGACTCCAAACCAGAACATGGACGAATGATACCGGAGGAAAAACCCCGGCCGCTGACACGACCCTTGGAGGAAAAACCCCAAGCCACAGCAGAACGACTTGCAGAGCCAATGAAGAAACTCTCGCAGCCCCCCAAATGAACTGCAGGACCGAGCCCCAAAGCCGCTGCAACCAGAACCTCGACCAAGATGTCAACAACAAAACCCACTGAACTCAAGATTGGAGCACCCGAGGCTTACGATAGATCTTACAAAAAAGCCGAGTCCTTCATCCTATCCATCAAAGCTTACCTCTTGATCAATAAGGAGCTCTATGACGACGATAACAAGAGGGTAGCATATGCTCTCTCTTATATGAAGGAAGGTGTCGCTCTCCAATGGGCCACCCGATACCAAGCAGACTGCCTTAGCAAGACGACCCCGTCCTTCGGGACATTTCACCAGTTTGAGGGAGAGTTCAAAGCCTCCTTTGAATGCGCCGATACCCAGGCAGAAGCCATAGCCAAGATGGCGATGCTCATCATGAACGACAAGAAGCCGATGTCCCTCAACGAATACATCGCGAACTTCAGAACATACACAGCTAGGAGTAAAATCACCCAGAATGCTGTGCTGATCGAATTCTTTTCCAGAGGATTGAAACCTGCCCTCGTGCGCAGAATCCTTGGAATGGACACCCCTTCCACTTACATCGACGAGTGGTTTGAGAAGGCGCTTTATGTCAGAACCTCAAAATTCCTGTATAACATTTCTATTATTTTCCATCTTATCTTATCTTATCGCACAGCCACTATCTTATCTCACCCTTTACCATAGAACATTCCATATCATTCCATACCTCCCCTAAAGTGGTCTGTGCGCATAACCATGTAGTATATAAGTAGTCAGTCAAGTAGCTTGTAGTTTTCTCACATTTGGAATTCAGATCCTTGGGGCATCACAGTTTGTGTTTGCTCGCCTGACATAATTCCAAACGTACCTTTTCCTTGCTTGCTCGTTGTTGTTCACGACGAGCTTGCATCCCTTTCAACCTTTCATTTCTTCACACCCTTTGACCTAAGAGCTGGTCGAGCAGTTAGCTCCCACTCTCAAGACCTTGAGCGCGACGGTGACATTTTGTCATCGCCCTCACAAGCCCGCCTACCTAGTGCTGTCAAGACTCACACTCAACATCGCCTATCCCTTTTCATTCAAGAGGAGATAGTTACCCCGCCGTTAGGCAAAAAAGTTTAAGTCCTCTATCGTGTCCCCACAACCCGGTCTAGTGCACTTCGTGTGAAACCATCCCACTCTCCAGACACCGTCCCTCTTCGGGTATCATGTCCGCGTCGACCATCGCGCACAGTGGTCAGTGCTCGTACACTAGACGTATGACGGTAAACCACCGTTATCGGGTTGCTACACTCTCGCTCTGAGTTATACGAGCGGACACTGGTATTGCCGACCCCTTACCCGTGCTAGGGCTGCCGAGGCGTCTAGGGATAGACGAAACATCTGGTCCCCCCGTTACGAGCCCTTGGGTAGACTCGTCGCTAAACCAGCGTTATCTGGTTGTTCGATACCGGTTTAACCGTCTACCAAGTTTTTTGGTGCTTTTGGTCTATAAAAAGCCCAATCCGCGGACGCCTTCTACCCTCAAGTGGAGAGAAGAAGCTTCAAGGAGACCGACGACGAAGATAAAGTTTTTGTTTTATGCCCGCTCCCTACTCTCGCAATCGCTCTAGATCATTGGTGAGGGATTTAACTCCGGAACCAGTGAGCTCGGAGAACGCGCCCCATACAGCTCAATCACCTACCCCATCCGCTCCTTCTACGCCAACAATGTCTACTACCCTCCTGTCCACCGGCCCCCCCAAATACAATGATGAAAGCTTGCCATTCGCAACCCGATACGCGGATTGGCTCAACCATTATAATGCCGACGCCTTCGCCCATGCGGTTCCACCAGAACCACCAACCGTGATTCAATACCAGGCTCAGAGGGCCATGGAACAATACCAACCATCGCAACTGACACCTCGCCCTAGAGCCAAGGGCAAGAAACCACTGTGCCAGATGGGTGACAGTGAGGACGACTCCGAGGAGGAAAGGCCGCCTGCTGCTGAGCGCAGAGCGCCGAGACCTCAGACACCCCAGATCGCTGACGGTCCCAAGTTGGGAAAAAGTTACATTTCAAAACCATTCACATTCAAGGGAGAAAAGGCGAAGTTTAAGCCTTGGACCGTTGCGTTACGCAACTACTTCTTAGGGTTCGACCCGAGCCCCTCCGACCACCAAAGGGTCACGATGACCTTAAGCTTCATGGGAGGAGACAAAGAGAATTCGGCAAGCCACTTCGCGAATCTCTACTTCGAAAGTAGACTCGGATTGGACAGCTGGATGGAATTCCAGGACATTCTCGATGAGCAGTTTAGGCCCACCACCGCCAGGCGAGAGGCCTACAAAAAGCTCATGCATTTGAAGCAGGGCACAAACTCGGTTGAAGACTTTTTCAACCAAATGTCTCAGCTGATCGCAGAAGCTGGGATGACGCATAATGCCGAGTTTGATGAAACCCTTCTTCGGATCTGCCAACAAGGAGTGCGAGAGGATATCCTGACCTTTGCCGAACAAGGAACGCCTAGCTTGGCATTGTCGACTTCCCTCAATAAGTGGGAAAGACATCTGAGGATGGCGGAGGCAGCCATTCAAGCGAGGAAGCTACGTAAGATGTACAATCCTCCAAGAACCCAATTTAACTCGAACTGGAGGAACAGGACCAACGCGGCTACCGGTCCCAACCCCATTCGAGCCGACAATGTATCCTGGACTCCGCAGCAGCCCAAAGCTTCGCAGACTCCGACATCGAATCCTGGCACGACAGGAACATTTGGAGGAAGCGGTGTCCCTATGGATATTGGGGAAGCCAGATCCAAGGGACTGTGCTTCAAGTGCGGAGAGAAATGGCCCTGCGCCAAGCACCCTCCGAAGAACCCTCCACGCCGGATGCGTTGCGCTGTATTTAGAGGAGTGAAAGTTTTCTACCAGACCAATGAAGAGCTCGCCAACTCAATCAAGCAGATTGAGACGGATGAGCAGGGTTTTACTCAAGGCGAGTAGGGAGCAGCCGCCCTAACTTGCCCAAGGACAAAGTTTTCTCAGAGTGTAGTTCGCCCAATGTAGCAATGTTTGATAGTAGCAATAGATTTACTGTTCTTCCATGCGAAACACCGAGTGAGACTGAGTCAGAGGCTGAGACCCCAATAGTAAGAATATTAAAAAGAGAAAAAGAAGAGAAGGTTTTGGGTAAACCTAGGAAAACCCCCCAGACCGATGATGAGATCCTCAAAATAATAAAAAAGGAAAATGAACGAGGAGTTCTCGAAGTCGTCCGAACCGACCGATCCATTCCTCTACCAAAGCGAGGATCCCCTGGTGCAGCAGGGTATGATCTGTACGCCGGAGAGGATGCGATTGTGCCAGCTAGAGGGCAAGCTCTAGTAAACACCAAAATGAGTTTTGCCATTGAGAAGGGCCATTACGGCCATATAGCACCGAGGTCAGGACTCACAGTAAAGGCATCCATTGCCACCGGAGCTGGAGTGATCGACTCAGACTACCGAGGAGAGGTTAAAGTCCTCTTAGTAAACCACTCAGACAAAGATTTCAAAGTCAACGTCAGAGATCGAATCACCCAGTTAATAATAGAAAAAATACAGACTCCGGTGGTCTACGAGTACGATCGCTTCGAAGATATAACCGAACGAGGCGAAAAAGGCTTTGGAAGCACCGGCGTGAAGCGAGTCAGACACGAATGGCGAAATGTTGTTGACCCCTGGACAGTAAGGTGGATGCGATGCCAAATTCGCAATAGCGAAGAGAGGGCAGCAGAACACCTGAAATCCTTTGTTCACCATGAGAGACGTCTCGAGGTGACAAAAGAACTCGTACGAGACTTCCGAAAACTGTCGGAGAGCGAGCTAGACCTGTACCTAAGAGATCTACAAAGAAAGCCAAAACATAAGGGAGCATCAGAGCGAAGGAGACACAAAAACTCGCTCAAAATCCCCGTCGTGATCCACACCGATGATGGACAAAATCTCGACGTTAAGGCATTGATTGACTCAGGGTGCACAGGCTCCGCTATCGACAAAGAGTTTGTAACAGAAAAAGGAATTAAAACAAATAAACTTCCAATACCGGTGAAAGTATATAATGCCGACAGCTCACTCAACAAAGCCGGGCAGATCACTGAGTACGCTGTTGTTGAATTAAAAATAGCCGACCATAGCAAGAAAATTGCCTTATCTGTTACAAGTCTCGGAACGAATACCGTGTTCCTCGGACACGATTGGCTCCAAATCCATAATCCACGAATCGACTGGCCTACGGGCAAGATCGAATTTTGGTGTGAAAACGATCACATACCGAAACTAATGGATGATGAGGAAGAAGAAGAGGAACACGAAGAGGTCAAACGCTCCGAAGGAGATAGACTCTTCCAGTTCGATCTCGATTGGCTATTCAGAAACACTGCCACCGAGATTGCAGCAAAGGAGTTCACCGCAAAGAAAAAGAAGACATTAGAGGAGGTGTCGCCTCCCTATGTACACGAATTCATGAACGTCTTTGCGAAAGAGTCGTTCGATGAACTCCTACCAAGGTGACCTTGGGATCATGCAGTCGAACTCCTACCAGGAGAACACACTGTCAACTGTAAAACCTATCCCTTAGGGCCAGGTGAACAAAAAGAGTTAGACGATTTCCTAGAGGAGAACCTAAAAAGTGGCCGTATCCGCCCGTCAAAAAGTCCCTTTGCCTCCGCCTTCTTT
>JBBPQW010000551.1:0-17450 GCA_038092695.1 Boletus rubropictus
TGCTGGTTCCCGCGGTGTCGTCCCATGGTTAAATAATAGCATCATAGACGGTTAGACAGGCTCGCTGCTTCCTTGTACAGTATCGTTATCTCTCTTTATCTCTTGCTGTGTTTTTTTTGGGGCGTTTCGTTGCATCACACGTTCCTGTCTCTTTTCTATTGCCTTTTGGGAGTGACCCGAGATGATGCTACCATGTAATATAGTGCAAGCGGACTTAAATGTCTCAGTACGGCGCGTCGCTGATAACCCTCGGAAATTGAAACATCATGAAGCGGGAACAGCCAAGGTCAACGAGATCTGGTCTTCTCTTGTCGAATGTTCTCGTTATATATGGTCCCTTGGGTCATGGTGTTGCCTTGGTCTACGTCATTATTCATACTTGACAATAATGCGTTGCATCTCACCTCGCCTGGGACAATAAAGTATAATACTTGCCCGAGCGGTCCCGTAGAGAAGAAATGCCGAGATCATGACGCGCGAATTACGAGATCTAGTCTCTTGGTTCCGCTTTGAAATGCAAGGGGGAAGAGGAGGGTTGTGTGTCGCATCGGATATGGCTCGAGGAACAACATCTTTATCAAGCCAGTCGGAGAAGAGAATGAAGCACGTTTTGCATGCCCTGAGCTCCTCTCTGGAGACTGTCCGTTATCTTGGGCTTCTCGAGACTTTGCCGATCCAAGAAGGGTGAGCTGGAATCGATTTTTTCGGTGCTCGTTCCATGTACCGTCACCGTCTTGCGCGCTATGAAATCGCGTGAGGGAAGCAGGAACGTCAGACGTTCGTTTTTTTTTAGGAAAAAAAATTGCGCGTGATGGTTCCAAGCTCAAGGCCCAGCTCGTCAGGAGAGGTGCGGAGATGGATCGCAGGTCAGCACCGCTCGGTAGCACTCCTTTTCGTGCCTCACGACGTTTTTTCTTGAATTTCTGGCACGGATGGTTGAGGGTGCCTTGGTCGCCTGACAGAGTTAGGCCATTCCGAGAGGTGAACGAGAACGAGAACGGGCGTTTCACCTTATCATCATCCGTCGACATTCCTGCTCACATATCATATGACGGTTCGTCTTTGCAGATAAAACCATTTAATGGTGTTCGACGTCGTGACGAAGGCGTTGCCTGGTTGGAAGGGCTGCGACGAGAGTGCGTCTCTAGATTGGCATTCCGGTCGGGCCCCAATTGTCAGTGCAACGTTACACTGTGATTGACGTACACGATATCGCGGGGCGACGCTATTAAGCAATTCTGGGTTAGGGCGGAGGAGTGCGTGTAAGTCATGCCTGGAGACGAAAGCAGGTACGCCTGCGATAAATTTATCATCACGGAGAACTGTGTGTCGGGGAATATTTACCAGCTTCCTCCTGGATAAGCATACTCGACCGATGGCCGTTGCAATAGCCAGGTCGCCCTGAAGTCGCCGATATCTCTTCGTGCAGCTCGACACATTCAGCAGACCGAGTCGGATGACGCGTTGTAGGATCCACGCGTCAGACAGGTTGACGATATTATTGCACGACACCAACTGTACGGTAAATTAGCAGGCTGTGTAATATTGTGTACGAATCCCCACACTGCCTTCATACCTCAGCTTGGACACGGCCATACTTTCGAGATGAACTCGTCAATGATGGATACCGTTCAGGACAGACCAGCTGCTTATCGTCGCGTGTAAATGATTCAGTACAAGTGTACGTTAAGTTGATGCATCCCAGTGTTCTATACAGTAAGATAGTTGTTCATGAGAGTCCTGGCAGTAGTGGCCGACGTCAATGCATAATGGTCAGCATCGACCTATACAGTTATATCCTGAGGCAGAGCACCAAAGTTGGTGGATCTGATGGAGGCGAGGAAAGACAACTCACCATCTCGGCTGGATCCGTCGTTCTGGGTAGAGATGCATCATGATCTGGTCTGTGATGAACTCTGCCTCAACTTGGGTTGACGGTCTGTGCCCGCCACCAAATGGGCGTCTGAGTGGGAGTTGTGGTGGCCGATTGATGTCGCTTGGTTGGGGAGAACGGGGAACCTGGTTGGTACGATCCGGAGGGCCATACCCAGGACGTCTTCTGTCTTCCACGGCGACGTAGTCGGGGGTATCCCTTCCACGTCGACGGTAGTTCAGATCAGGTTTCCGCATCTCAGACATTGTTCGCTTCCGTTGCTCTTCCTCCGCAGCACGGCGTGCCATGGACACTTCCTTGAGATAGCGTTCCGTGTCTTGCGCACGGGAGGAAGAGATCTTGTACGTCCCTTCACAGAAGAAGCCACCTGGGACACCACGACATTGATAGACACCCTTGATGGTCTGTGGATTGTTTGGAAAGATACAATCTGGTTGGGAACACTTGTTGTGGTACGGCGAAGGCCAACCAGGAGGGAGCGTCGTGGACTTTGGTTTTCTCGAAACTAGGAATCTCATCTTCAGTCGCAAACAAGAGAACTTTAGACGGACGTACGCACAGAAGATCATGCGAGCTGGTCAGAATCTGGGCTGGGGAAGGAGCGCCTGTGATTATAACCCTAGTGGGCTTATAAAGTGCCGTGTAACCATTGGGCGCACGGCGCAGGCATGCATTAAAATCGTGTTAACGTGATGAGGTCACTTGCACTGCTGGAGGGGCATCGCCGCCGTCTCGGCTGGTGTCGCTCCAATTTCACAGTGTGATCCGATTCGAGAACTTTTCCGACAAGCCGACTACGATAATTTCTGAGTCTCGAGCATTGTCTTGAGGATGTCGGACTCTATACAAGGGACGAAGGATGCTAAATCGTACGTGAACCGAGCAATTAGGGTGAGAACACTGACAGGGGACATGGGCGTTTGCTTCCTCGGCCAGTTATCCAAGCAAGTTCGAAATGACGGCTTAGTCATTGCCTGCGTACACCCACCAACACGTTGTGGCTGTCGGCAGTGGGCAAGGTTCGGTTGCTCGGTATCCTAGTCTCGCCATGGGTAGGGCATGATATCTTCCACGTTGAGGTCGTTAGCAAGGAGTCCCAGGGCAATTAGTCAAAAGTGGCGGTTGATTTGAGTAATTCATTCCATCCTCGAGGAGACCACGAGGCGACCGAAGGGCAGATGAGATACTCCTTCCCGAGAGGTTTCAAACCAAAGAGTATCCACCGTCTCCCAACCGATAGCTCGTGACCGATTCAGTACCTCCAAGACCGCGAACAGACTCTTCTAGGCAGGTGCAGCTCATCGGCGTGGCTTGTAGGTTTGATTATTTTCAATGAAATCTAATGAGGAGCGGCACACGTGGCTCTGTTTGGCAAAGGCCTCGGAAATCAACAGGACTCGACTCCACAACCGACGACGATGGCACAAACGCGAAAGGCAGCCGACGCCAAGCTGGAGGACGAGTTGTCTGGTATCACTCTAGATTATCCGAGCCTTTCCCATCCACCCTCAAAGCCGCCACCCTTTCAACAGCCAACTCAATTGCTCACTTTTTCGTACACCCCTGATCACGTTCTCGAGTTCAATGATTCTGCGATGCGCTACTACATTGACCCTCCCCGCGGAGCGGACCTAGGATATGGGTTCGATAGGTGGATCAAACGACCGGAAGAACGCGGTCGATTGGATGCACTCTTGCAGGCGTGGTCACGGTTCAAAAGAGGCTTGTGCGAAGGATCTTCTTCATCTCTATCTAAAGCACCTGACATTCATGTCATGAGCTGGAGAGGGATCATGACCAAGTGAGACTTTTTGTTCCTCGTCCATATTTCAACATGGTTATTCTACTAGGATTCTCATAGCACCTTATGAGGAATGGGAAGGTTGGGATCTCAACGTCATGCGTGTTGACGGGACTTTGTACTTTGAGGAGCACTTGAGCGACGCAAAACTCAAGGAGAAGTAAGAGACTTGCTCCCCCACCAGCTGGCAATGCTCATCATTTGTTTAGGAATGAGATGGAGCCTCGCCAGCGGCGGATGACATATCATGGCTACGCATTTGAATCTTACTGCACAACCTACATCCCAGGGCATCGAGAGGATACTTCGTCGCACGCCCGAGGTTGGGGTGGGGACGTCAATACTAACATTCAGTGGTGCAGCGTTGTGAAAACCAAGCTCAGCAACCGCAGAATTGTCATTGGAGGAGAAGTTGACTGCGTTCGGGGTATGTTCCAATTATGTCATGTCGAAGACTGTGGGATTTACAGTCAAGTGCCGGCAACAGGGAAGTACTCTGGAAACACGGAAAATTTTGTCGAATTGAAGACGTCTTTGGCTATCAGGGGGTCCTCAGATGAAGCCAAGTTTGAGAGGTACGCATCCACGGATCCATTTTCCGAAAAGAATAACTCAGCCTCGTGTAGAAAACTCCTCAAATTTTATCTACAGTCATTCCTTCTGGGGGTGCCAGTACGTCAGTCTACTCTGTCACGGCAGGCTAATACTTTATCCGCTGGATAGGAAATCGTCGTCGGTTTTCGCAAGCCATCTGGGCACCTCGTGACGACTCAGTCGTTGCGGACCGTCGAGATACCCCGATCGGTTCGAGGTAGACCCGGGGCGTGGGATCCACTCATCTGCTTAGACTGGGGAGACAAATTCCTGTCGTTTCTGTGCGACACCTTGCCGGTGAGCACAGGGAGGGACGTCTGGCGCGTCACATTCACGCCCAAGGTAGGCATCACTATTATGATGCTTGATGCTTCGGGGGTGGAGGACGTCATGGGAAGCGATGATCGCGTCGGATTCTTGCCCCGATGGTACTGGGATGAGATGGAACTCACCACAGACGGATCTGGTTGCGCGTCTGCCCCTTGCGGTGAAGGCCCGCAAAGACAAGCTGGCAAGAATAGCGTTCCTTTCGGATGGCGGATTTGACCCAGAGGAGATCACCTGATATAATGTCCCCGTAGGCTGATGCCACGTTCGCTAACTCGTGTGCGATTTCTATTAATCTGTACGTTGCGCGTGAGTGTCCTGCTCTAATTAGTCGGACTTACACCTGGTGTTTCGGGCCATGCGGCACCATCACCTGGTTTGTTTCAGGCCATGCTCAGCATCCTCTGTGGTAACCCTGAATGTGTCCTTACAGTAATGTGAGCGTGAGGCACAAATCGGAACGTCTGGGTATAAAAAGCGTGGGAATCAGGATGAATAAGACCAGCGCGTCGCGCGTGGTTGCTCCCTAACGCGCTCCTCACATCCCCTTCGCTGCCCCCAACAGCGTCTAGCGCCATCCCCACGTCGCTCACCAGAGCGTACGCTGTATATCTCTGTACCACTTATACATATATCCACCCCCATCCACCAGCGGACGCGGCCAATGGTGACTCCCTCATCGTCGGTGACCTCTGCGTCGCCCCCCATAGTGTACACACAACCATGCAGTCCGTCGCTCTCAACGGACGTGGACTCGTTGGACAGAGAAGATAGAGAGAAGGCCATTCGAAAATTTTTGGCCAGGGCCGAGCTTTCCGTGGTAAGTCTCGTGTTCCCTGCCACCGCGAGACGCGTTAGCGCCTCAGTGTGTCGCGCCAGCAACCATATCTCCATCTCCCGGAGGTGCTTGTATGCCACTGGATGCGTTGCTCACCTCTCTTGTGCACTCCTGTGCACTCTTGTGTATATCAAATCGCACCCGCTAACATCCCCTCTCCAGGTAGTCCGTGGCCTCCGCGCCCGCTTGTCGTATGCTTCATACAAGGCTACCCATAACATCCCACATATTCCACTTAATGATCTTGAGGCCAAGGCCCAAGCAATGTCAGCTGGCCCGCCTCGCTTGACCAGCACCAAGCGCAAGGCTTCTGGGGCGAACAACTATTACAATAACCCCACTACGCAGGGTAGCCCGACACGCAGGAGTGGCAACGTTACTTCCACAGCTGTATCCAGTTCATCGACAACTGCTCTTCCACGTCCTCATTATTATTCCACGGGAGCTCCATCTTCCTCGAATTCGCCTCACAGTCTCTACACCGCTCTTCTCGGATCTCCCCCGCTGAAGCAAGCACGTACAGTGCACAATTCAGTTGATCCTCCGCTACAGGCGCCGTCTCGCTCGACTGCCGGATCTCGTGGACGCTCGAGGCAACGGGGAACCAACGCAGCATCTGTAGCGCGCAGCATAGCTGAGGGTACACGTGCTCAGTCGCGTTGTCGAAAGGAAGAGGCTTCTCGCGTGAAGCCAAAGAGCAGGAGAGGAAAACATAAAGAATCCGCGGAGGAAGCTGCGGATGTGGAGAGGAAGGCTGTAGCCACGCTCACGTCACTTCTTCAATCACGTCCTTCAATTGCCAGCGTGTCGTCTCCCCGTTCGTCTTTGTCTGCTGGATCCGAAGGCTCTTTCCACTCTCTCTCGCAATATGCGCAAAGTTCAGCCCGAACAACCACTGCCCCCTCCTCAGTATTGCCATCAGCGGATTCATCCTTGTTCATTCCAGCTGTTGCCAGATCCGCTACTCCCCCTCGAGCGAATCCTGAAAACATATGCTCTACCCCACGTGCTGACGATGAGGAGGCAGCAAACTTGATGTTGTACTTACACACGTCCCCGTCCCCCGTGCGCCCTTCTACGACACGGGTCAGAGACGCGAAGGATTTGTCCGCCTTTCGGGCATTGGGTGGCGGTGGTTCGCTCCGCGCAAAGGGTAGGGTGCTCTTCTCTGGAGGAGACGATGGGAGAAGTCCCTTGCGCAGCGAAAGCAGTCTCGCTATCGACACTTTACCAGGGAGTCAAAATTCCCAGACTATGAGCCAACCACACCCTCTCGACACTGTGAGCGACAGCTTAGGGTCGCTAGCTCCTGCTGCCGCGATGGAGCCAACAGTAATCCCTCCAACTCCCGGATCTGCGTCTTCTCCCACGCCATCCCAGTTACTTCCTGCTCCACCATCGCCTTCGGGACAAACAGCAGCTCTTTTCCCTCATCCACAGCCTTCGTCCACTCCCGGGAGTGTCCCATTTAATCTGAATGATTTTATAAATGTTTCTCCTTCACCCGCGGCGGCTATCGTACCCCGCTCTGCGATCTCATTAAAGTCGGGACTAGGCGCAAATTTGCGCACAGACTTGGGACGGAAGCTATTTGAAGAAGAGCAGCATCGTCATCACCATCCAACAACTCCACATGACCACATTGATGGGTTACGGCACGAGAAGAATGGAGGTAGTTTGGGAGCAAGTATCGACCTCTCGACCCGCTAAAATCTGGAGCACCGACTTTTAGGACAAATTACCATCTAACTTGTCAAAGTCTCGACGCTTATTCGGTCATCCATCATATGCGGAACAACTGTTGTATCAACTATATCTGTATCAACCACACATCGGACTGGACGACGTTCGGCGGCAGTAATCTATTCAGTTGTATATGTAACGTATGGAACTCAGTTATCCCATGCGCATGAATTACGAATGTTTGTGCAACGGCAATCCCCACGGATCGTTGGCTATCTAGTTTCGACGTTTCTATCCTTATTATCCAGCTTTCTAGCTTGATTCCTTGTACAGGTGACATGCTCAATGTCACTTAACACCAATTCTTCTTGTCATTTCTAATTCGACGTGATTCCCTATCATTAGCTTGGAGCCATGGCAAATCTTGCTTACTTCCTTTCCCTTTTCTCGATTAATAACTTCTCTCCTTTACCTGCTTGGCCAGGCTGTGCTTTTTTGATTTTCTCTTACCAATGTACCCATATTTCATCAATCCAAGACTTGGATTTTCTTTTTCTTTTTCGCAAGTGTATAGATGAATGAGTCTTTGAACACGAGACAATCTCATATCATTGTAAGACTTGTGGGGTCATCGCAAGTTTCCGTCTCGTCTTCCATTTCCCCAGGACAGCAGATGTGATGTGGTCGTTGGAAGACATCCCGTGGCTTGTGGAACTGCACTCGCTCCGAATGGTGACGTCGTTGAGTTATCGTTTAGACTATTTACGATGCGACGTTCTCTGTCCCTGGTGGAGTATGAGGATGGTGCTATGACTGGTGCACGATAGTTATTAGGACAGAACATAACTTTGGTTCGCAGACCCTGATAGTCCAATGCGGATCCCAGGCGACTAGACCCTAACCACGCCGACATGTCGTGACAGACCCTTCTTCGTTGCTCACGGTGTGGTGTCCTGTATCACACTGGTGTTCGGCGGTGGGGCTTGATTTCCGTGATGAGGGATCCGTGTCCGTTCTAGGTGTGTCAATGATGATCGAAAAGTATGACTAGGTTCAGCGCAGGGTGTTGAACACGTTCCCCCCAGTTGTGCGTTCGTACGACCGTACAGACGACCAGAATCGGATTCGAATGTCAGAGACGTCGACTCAACGTCTCCAACACTCGAGTCCAAGCATTCCGTCACGTCGGACATGACGGAATGCTTGGGACTCGGAGTGTCTAGATAACCTGAAGTGAGTACCGATCGAGGCATCCTAGACGGGCCTCCGAGTCGGACGGGGCTTTCGTCTGGCCTTTTTCACGACAACGTAGATATCCCCAGAAGAATTGATGCTCCGGTGTCGCTCACATGTGAGTGACGCGAGCGCTCGTGTTTATATACCCTCACACTGTATATATTTGAGGTTCAACTTTAAAAAATAAATAAATAACACAGACCTAGGTATGTCTCGTGGCTTTGGCTATTTTCAACGACTTCCGATCGTTTCGCTCTCTTGAGACAAGACATGCAACTGGGGGGTTGTCAGTGCGCTCGTTCGAGAGGAGACAAGGACAGTTCGAGGTACTTGCGCGTCCGCTTTTTCCGTAAAGGTATTAGATGTGACGAAAAGGCCCTTGACCAAGGAATCAGGGTGGGTAGGGTTGGAAGAGAGAACGTACGCGTCACGAAGGGAATGTAGTTGCGTTGTTGGAGAGAAAGCCAGCAAAGAGCTGGTCGAGAGAGCATTCGATCGGAATATCTCCTCCGACATACCGTCCGCGCTGGTACCTGCTCCTGCTTCCAACACGTCAACACGTCAGAATTGTTTGCGGACCGTGTTTAATATGAACATTGTTATCTGTTGAGTGGCGCGTTATGGCTTACTAGTAAACAAGCCACAATCAGCCGATAAGCCGAAAGGCAACGTATATCAGACAAACGGTAGTTTAGGAGTAATCAGAGAGCATCCTGACTCCGGCCCCCAAAGGGCTTACTCGTGTCCGCCTAAGTCGTCACTCGTCATTGCCCATACTTCGTAATCTACTTTGCGCGCCAACATTATCCATAGCCGCAATTAGCCCCTATGGGTGATTTTCCGTCAGACGATATCGAGAAACGGGCGACGAGCACGACGGAACTTCTGGTAAACGTTTGATACTGAAACGACATACGAAACCGATAAAAGACAAGGAGTAAGAAACTAAGCATGACGCGAAATCTCGTGTTTGCGAAGGAGCTTACACTACAACCGCATATGTACTCCCTACGTATTCACAACATTACAACCACGAAACGACATACGAAACCGTTAGAAGACAAAACTAACCATGAGACAAGTCAGCGGGGAAAAAAACGGAATATTTGTTTGTACTTGTGTACGATCCGACACACGACCCCGACAGCAAACATGACCTTGCCAAGCAAGGTGATCATCTACGAACCACACACCGAGGATGATGTCCAGCAAGTCGTCCAACAGACAAATATTGAAGACCCTTCTTTGCCAGAACACGGAGAGGATGATTCGACCGAGACTATGACGATGGAGGAACGCAAAACAAAGATGGAACAACTCCGAACTAGAATGGTGAGTATCCTATGCTTTCTGCACCCACGACAGCCTCCATTATCCCTTCCCTCGGCAGCGGACGTCTACACGAGAAAACAGGCAATCGCTTATCGAGGAATCTGCAAAGGCCAAGATCACAGCTCGGGATGCGGCGCGGCTTGAGCGTCAAAAGAGACTGGCGGAGATGTTGCGGATACAGGCTGAGGCTGAGGCGGATGGGGAGGATGTCGAACGT
The DNA here is from genome assembly GCA_038092695.1 of Boletus rubropictus. Lineage (NCBI taxonomy): Eukaryota > Fungi > Basidiomycota > Agaricomycetes > Boletales > Boletaceae > Boletus > Boletus rubropictus. The sequence continues at coordinate 9,923 of JBBPQW010000551.1, forward strand.
TCAAAGAACTGGGAATGGACGATAGAAGACAATGAGAACTGGGAAAAGAAGTTGGCACGCAAAGCTCGGAGAGCAGACTACGAGTTCCACGGTACGTCTTTGGCCCCTTCTGATTCACGCGGACTGACTTGGGGCCAAAGATGATGCACACGCTGCTAGGAGACGGTACAAGAAAGACCTTGATCTACTCAAGCCTGACCTCGAAGCTTATAACCGGCAAAAAGAACAGGCTTTGAGCCTGGCTGCTGGAACGCTTTCAAAATCTGGGAGCTCGACGCCGTTAGGGGGATCATCTGCTTTGATCTCCTTGGACGCCGCGGGGAGCCAGGTTTGTCGCCATTTGGCATTTGACCTGCGAAGTAAGTTGACAGCCAGCGTTTAAAGATGGTCCCAACCACCGAGCAACAAATGGCTGTGGATAGCTTCTACAGGGACGCCAGCACATTACTCTACGCAGATAACAAGCCTACTGAAGACGCCATTGACCGAGTCGTTAGCAAAATCAATAGAGAGCAAGCGGAATCTTGACTTCATTGAGTGTCGACTTACCCTGCTCCCTATAGCATTGACAAGAAGGCAAAGTTCTCGCGCAAGAGACTGAACGAGGACGAGGGCGACATCACATACATCAATGAACGAAATCGGGTGTTCAATAAAAAGGTGTGGTCAGTCCACATGTTCCAGTTTACTCTGGTGACATTGTTTTAGATTGCGAGATACTACGACAAATACACCGCTGAGATTCGGGCAAGCTTTGAGCGTGGAACTGCCTTGTAGCTTCTCATTTCTGTGTATACCTTGGACTCTTGTTCATGATGTATTTTAAAATACATTAGACATCTATCGTTTCACGGTGTGCACCTCCCACCTGGCCGGGTTCTCGCAGTGCTGTGTCGTATATTGCTTAGAACGTATTGTTTGAGACCAGGGTCGACCTAGTTGGCTATCTGATCCGCTAACGCTTGCAGTTTTAGTTCTGCGTCTTGCCATGCTGGCAGAGCTCCTCCCGATTTTTCCATAAAATCCCATTGTTTGCCAATCTCCTGCCTCAGGATCTCCATGCCTTCTCTCTCATACACACTGATACCCTTGTCGTCCAGGTCGACATCCCTTCTCGTCCCATCATAGTACCCTGGTGCCATAAATGAACACATCCATCCCATCGATAACGAAAGGCTCGCCAACGAGCGAACGAATGCGAGACGGATCTCCTGGTAGATGCGGAGCGTGTCTTGAACGCGTGAGAGTGTGGTGAGAGGATGTGCGATAAGCCGACCAAGCACAAATGCATCCTACACATGAATGGGTGACAATGAACGGGAAAAAATCGGGGAGACCCACTTCCATTGCTTGACCCGCACCAGCGGCGAGATGAGGTGTCATTGCATGACACTAGGTTATCAACCATTCTTCAATTGAACGTGCCTGCAACACCCGAAACTGAGGAAGACGTACCGCATCGCCGATGAGTGCGGCCCTCTTTCGTACGCAGAATGGTAGTGGTTTCACGACGTGCAACGCCCACCTAGATGAACTCTCACAGAGCTGTATCGTGTGTTCAGATTTTTCTCAAACGTTTGATCAGTATGGGGAGAGGTCACCTTCACCACTGTCCTCGCGTCAGGCTCGAAGGAGTCAAAATATTCAACTAGCTCATCACGATTCGCGTCGGACACCCAACGCCCTTCGTAGTGCGTGCCGGCCAAACTCGGATTGATTACCATTGCCACAACGTTGATGAGGGTGCCTTTGACAATCGGGTAGGTGACGAGGTACTATAAACGATAAGTGGACTGAACATCAAGTCAGAATCAATCATGTTTACCCTGCCTTTCCCACAATACTGTATGGCAGCAGAATGAGGTGAGGATTTGTGCACACATGTACTACTCACTACTGTCCTCTCCTGTAAAGAGAGATTCTCTGGGTTTTCCTGCTTCAACATATCCACAGAGACGAGGCAGCGATACACCGTTATCCCTGTGAAAGTCGCTTCCATGTATTGTTTGAGATCTGTCTCGTCATCGTCATCGTCTTCGGATGCTGTTTCAAACATCTTCTTGCGAACAACTGAGCGGATTCCATCAGCTCCAATGAGTACATCGGTGGTTGCGGTAGTTCCATCCGCGAATTCGAGCCTGATAGGTGACGTCGAATACGCATCTTGTTGTTCTGGTTCGGTATAATTAACGAGTCGCTTGCTGGAATGCACCGTGCATGAAGCTGGGAGATGCCTTTCCAGGATGGCTACCATTTGCTGACGATGCATGCCAGAGGGACCATCTTTATCTCCTTCCATGAGAGCAGGTCTCCAAATGGTGGAATACACGAGTACTCACAACGATGGACAATGTGGTACCAGATATATCCACCGTCGCGCATGTCTGATCGCCTCACACTGGCACCTGTCGCATCGGTCAGAACCAAAATCGACGCGAAAAGAGAACCGAATCATTCACCATGACTGTCATCAGGATTATGCGCAAAGATTTGTTGAAACTCATCGAACAACCCAAGGTCGACCATAATTTCGTGTGCCTGCCTCCATACAGTGATTGCTACACCGACAGTCTCGATAGAGTCGTGTGCTTCGTATAGATCAACGGGTATAGAAGGGTCATATTTCCCTATCGTGATAGCGAGGACAAGACCGCCGATACCAGCGCCACTGCAAGGGGACTGTGAGTCGCAGGCTTGAATACGAATATAGCTACGCACCAGATGGCAACACGGAACTTGGATTCCAACTCAGTGGAAGCTGACATCGTAGTGCAGTACGGTCGGGGAAAGCAGGAGACGCCGTCTGACCTGCAGAAAGACAAGGCCTGCTTTTACGTTGTCTATGAGTCCCGCGGATAAACATATCATCTCCTTGATTTGTCGGTGCGGAGATAATTCGAGTGCTTTGCTTCTTTCCGTCTTACTATAGAACTTGACGGCGGAATGTTCGTGGTATCCGATGACGCGGTCCCAGTGCGACGGTCCAAGGTCCCGTGTTCAACCTTACCCATACGCTGAAGCAAATCGAGTTCTGGATTTCACTGGAAATAAGTGCTCTCTTCGAGCTTTGACCCATCTCGCCAACGTCTTTTATGACACAGTCCAGAGATTTTGGTGAGCCTGGAGGTGTTTACCGCCTGTATAGATCATGGACTCATGTGGTGGCAAACACTGGGAAACCTTACTCTAGGAGACCGACGCCGGACTAGCACCCCACACAGGCCTCGCCGCTCACTGGACGGATCAATCATATCATGATACCGAGTGCGCTCAAGGTTAGGAATTGGGGTGCTTCTAGACGGTGTCACAGGGGCCAGGCCACAAAGCACGCGACGAGAGCCTGATCAGACGTGACGAAGAGTGAGTTGATATGTGGATATTGGGGAACTGGAGAAGTGAAAAGAGGATGTAGAACGAATTGGTGAAGAAACAGGAAGAGTTCCTCGCACGCTATGTTTTTAAAGAAAGGACAGCCGGAATGGCACATTTCCTGTCCCACCATTGTGTCTTCATCGCCAGATATCAGTCTTCTACCGCGAGACGCCGTCCGCCGTATAACTGATTAACAACAGCACTCCGGCGAAGGACCTCCAGCTCCTTGACGGCCTCATTGAACGCAAGCGAAAGTTTAGCTGGATTCTCCTCCGTCTGTGGGCACGTCCACCAGCTGAGTTGTAGCAAAAGGAGCAACAACGGCTTACCTGCATGCTACGGAAGGTATCCTTTGTCCTCCACAAAAAATAGTTGCGGAAGTTATAGGAACTGAACGAGCGTGCTGCACGGAGAGTAGAGCTGTAGAGGCTGAGAATTGCTCGAGGCGACGGCGGAGTAGTCATTGTAGCGCGCAAGCAGAATATGTCGGAGTAAAAGGATGTCAATAGGATGCTGGGCTCCGCGTCGACCACGACAACTGCGATGAAGTACTTTTCCACCCGTGGACACCCAGGAGAGCAGTCTTTCGAGGACGTGGGTCCTGCCGTTCTGCTACCCTCTATGCTGATGTCGGACTCGTGACAGGTCGTCCTAGCTGGCCTCGCCCCAGATGGCGGACTATACATCCCAAAAGATATCCCAAGTCTTCCTGAAAACTGGCAACTTGAATGGAACGGTCTTTCCTACCAACAGCTCGCCGTCAAAATCCTCTCGCTCTTCATCTCTCCCGATGAGCTTCCCCCAGCCGATCTCATCTCACTCGTCAACAAGACATATACCGTTGGCCCATCCGCGTTTCGTGATCCATCTATTACACCCCTTATTCAACTTGATCCCAAGACATGCATACTCGAACTGTTTCATGGCCCCACTTATGCGTTCAAGGACCTTGCGCTCCAGCTCGTTGGGAACCTCTTCGAATATTTTCTCAATAGACGCAATTCCTCGAAATCTCCCGGTGAATCCCCAGAGAAACTCACTGTTGTCGGTGCCACTAGTGGCGACACCGGAAGTGCTGCTATCTACGGTCTGCGAAACAAAGCCAACATATCCGTTTTCATTCTCTTCCCTCAAGGCCGAATCTCACCGATCCAGGAAGCTCAGATGACAACCGTCCTCGACGAGAACGTCCACAACCTGTCTGTTAGCGGGACATTTGACAACTGCCAGGTAAGCGCAGCTTCCATCGTTCCATACTGACAAGGAGTATAATCCTTCCTACAGGATATCCTCAAATCCATTCTAGCTGACAAGCAATTTAACCAAAAACATCATCTGGGGGCAGTGAATTCCATCAACTGGGCCCGCATTCTCGTGCAGATTGTCTATTACTTCTCCGCCTACTTTCAGCTTCTCAACAACCCCAACATCGATGTCGAACGTTCCGAGATCCAATTTGTCGTGCCTACAGGTAACTTTGGTGACATACTCGCAGGATACTATGCCAAGCGTATGGGCCTACCTATGGGTCAACTTGGCGTCGCCACAAATTCAAACGACATTCTTGCCCGATTCTGGCAGAGTGGGTCATACCAGAGAATCAATCCCGATGCTGCCCCTGTAGCAGGCGGCGTTTACGCAACCGTTAGTCCCGCCATGGATATCGCCGTGTCAAGCAACTTTGAACGAATGCTCTGGTACCTTGCCTATGAGAGAGCAGTACAGAATAATGAGACAGCGAAGCGTGCAGCTGCGTGTGACCAGGTACGCGATTGGATGGCTGCGGTCAAAAAGTTGGGGACCGTCGATCTGTCGGCGGTGCTTGAAGGTGCACGGAGAGACTTTGTCGCAAACAAGACTAACGATGAGCAGGTGGAATTCAGTGTAGACGTGGATGTGCAGGTAGCTGACTCATTGACCGCAGACGATCGCCACCATACGAAAATATAAAGAGACCAAGTCATACCTGGCTGACCCACATACCGCCGTGGGGCTACATGCCGCCGAAGTGTTTGCAAAATCCAAGTATGTTTCGTGATTTGTTTCTTGGATGTTGTATGCTGTACTCAGCTGTCTGTTTGCCGTAGCTCCGCTGGTACCATTCAAATTGTGCTTTCCACTGCCCATCCTGCCAAGTTTGCCGAGGCTGTCCAGAGAGCCCATCCTTTGTTTGATCCGGAAACGGTGTTCGGTGACCTCTTGTCGCGCAAGCGTCGCGTAGAGGCTATAGTGGCCCCGGAAGAGGAGCTCACTAAGTTGGTCAGAAATGTGATAGACAGGGTTGCGGAGCAGGGAGCCCGTGAACAGAACGGCAGCTGAGAGGTGCTACGTCGTATGTGTGCCATTTACTCACTAGATGGGTTGGGTTGTAACTCCACGCACGGAACGAACGAGGAAGTCATCGTCATCTTCAGCTGCTATGTCCTGCCCTGGACCGCGAGAAGCCTGCCGATTGAAACTTGTTTCCGTCGACGCCACCATCATGACGGTGCAAAAAGGCCCCCTCGCACCACACCGGGTATATGATATTGTACCCGGACGACCCCGCACATGTTGATGTCACAAAGCCTCTGACCGCCGTGATCCCCGTCAAGGGTCACGGTCAGTGATGTAGATCAATGTTACCTGAGCGTACTCCAGTGGCCCCGCAGGCCCACCCACCTGGAAGCATACCGTCCAAGTACGAGTTCGATTTTGATAACGTGAGCATCGTCTTTCATCCTTCCCGCACACTGATAACTTAACCTCTCCATCTCAGGTATTTGTGAATCTACAAGGCTGCTAAGTGGGAGGTGCCTTCGAATCCTTTTCCATATCTAATCTGCATTGGCCTTCGCCGAAGCTGAGCTTAAGAGCGTCTCGGAATCGCTCGCTTTTTATCACGACGTCTTGACAGATAAAGCGCTATGCGATGCCTCCATCTCAGCTGAAGAGCGTTCACGAAAGTTTTCGAACGAACAGTCGATGCACGAGGACGCATACAGAGCCAAGATAATCGCTGGGGTAAACTTGCGCAAGAAAGGCGCCTGAAATAAATTGGGTGCTGATAGAAGAGAGGTCACGTCAGCCTCACTGGATGGCGTTCCAGAGGATGTGACCTCTGGGTCCGCTCAACGAACAGAAGGCGCCAAGGTATTATACGATGTCATATTCAAGACGCCGGACATCTGGCCGCTCGCGAGTTCTATATATTCATTGAAAGTGTTCATTCTAAAGCCATAGGACGAAGCTCACAACCCTCGACACGCAAGGCCGCGCAGTTGGCTCACGAGGCTCGGTTTGCGGTCACCTGAGCCCTTGAATACTATTCTCCGTCTACGCAGGGAGATCGCCGAGATCTTACAATACAATTAGTGAACGGATTATGCTACCGAAGTGAAGATGTCAAAGAGTGCTACTAATATCAGGGAGATGAGTAAAACTGAGGTTCAACCCTGCGTTGCATGACCCAACGTCGCATCCAGTTCCTGGGTGAATGCAGGAGATATCTTGATCCTATTGCAAAAAAATATTTGGAAGCCATGGTCGCGCTTAAAAATGAAGACTACAAGCACGGCTTGCCAATCGACGATAGCCTTTATATTTGGAACTCCAGGTACATCACTTCTTTAGTACCCAGATTATCGCAGTGTTCGGTTGATAATATGGGTTCGTTGCTAGATAATATAACTGCCTCTATGTCGAGCGCAACTCAAGTCTCTCGTCAAGGAATACTTTCCTGTTTCGTTCATCGTCCCCGCGATTCTTGACATATACTAAAATCTTCGTGGAATCAAACTCGTGGAAGTTCGTGGTAAGGCAAAGGATGTGTGGCACTCTGGTGAGTCATCACCACACCCGTGCATCAGACATATGGACTATACCTATGCAGATGTTCAACAGTTGCGATCAGGGAAAACGACGCACAAGACGAGTTGGGTTTCGTTGGATATTGCTACCTCGACCTTTTCCCTCGTAGTGTGTTGGAATTGCGCTATACGGTATCGTAGTTGCCTTACCACATTTCATGCTAGAGGCCAAGTTCCCTCATACCTCCGTATTTTGCATTCTTCCAGGATAAGAACTTCCTGATGGGAAACGCCACTGTCCTCTAGCAGCCATGATTGCTAACCTCGCAGCGGACGCCGGAGCGGCCAGCAATCGTGGATCACTTCAA
>JBBPQW010000552.1:0-17429 GCA_038092695.1 Boletus rubropictus
AAACATTTATACTTGCAATATGATAAGTGTGATTTTGAAGTCCAGGAAAAAGAGTTCCTTGGCATTATCATTTCACATGATAAGGTTAAGATGGAACCCAAGAAGGTCCAGGCAATCAAAGATTGGCCAGTTCCCAAGACACATAAACAACTATAGGGATTTTTAGGCTTTTTAAATTTCTACTAAAGATTCATCAAGAACTTTGCACAGATTGCCTGACCTCTAAATGTGCTCACATCAGAGTTGAATAAGTTTAAATGGACCCAAGAACATCAAGATGCAATGGACAAGCTCAAAATCACATTGACATCTGCTCCAGCTCTTGCCATACCTAATGATAATGATCTGTTCAGAGTAGAAACCAATGGATCAGGAATCAGCATCAGAGCTGTCCTATCACAGCATCAAGAAGGAATTTGGCATCCAGTAGCTTTTATCTCATGCTCACTCAACAATGCTGAAAGAAACTATCATGCTGCAGATTTAGAAATGCTAGCAGTAATATTTGCATTGAAGGAGTGGCACCAATACCTACTTGGTGCTAAACACTTGTTTGAGGTCTTGGTAGACCATAAAAACATGGAGTATTATAGAAAGTTGGTCAACCTCTCATAGCGACAAGCCTATTGGCAACAGATCATCCAGGAGTTTGATTTTATTTTTAAACATCACTTCAGAAAGACCAACCTGGCTAATCTGCTATCCAGGAGACCAAACTATGAAAAGGGGGTAGAGTTAGATAATAAGCAAACAGTTTTACCTCCCAATCAGTTTTTTGCCACTTCATCTACCAAAACTAAGGTGCAACAATGGGCAGAATACTTCTCCCCTTAGGCATTGGAAAATTATGCACAGAAATGGTCTGGTATAGAGTCACAAATTACGCAGTACCAGAAACATGCTGAGAAGTACACAACCGAAGGGTTAGAAAAGGAAGACTTTTCATAGACCAAGAAGGACAGTCTCATACATTGAAAAAATCTCCTCTGAATATCATGGGTTAAAGAGCTTAGGGAACAAATCATTAGAGAAAATCATGACCACCCTATAGCCAGTCATCCTGGAGCTCAATGAATATGTGACCTTATTATGACACACTATTACTGGCCCATAACGAGGAAAGACATTGAGACCTATGTCCAAGGATGCAACTGATGCCAAAAGGCAAAGAACTGCATGGCCCTGCCCACATCCCCTTAACACTGAATGAAATTCCCTTCACTCCTTGGGAAATCATTTCCATCACTATTATTGGTCCTTTGCTAGAGTCACAAGGCAAGGATGCAATTCTAACCATCATGGATAGGTTTTCCAAGATAATACATCTCTTACTGGTTTTATCTACAATTATCACCAAAGAAGTTGCTACAATATTCCACAACCAAGTCTTTAAACTCCATGGCACTCCCAAGAAGGTAATCTCAGATTGAGGACCACAATTCATGTCAGCTTTCATGACTGACCTATACATCCTTCTTTATATCCAAGGCAATCCATCTACCATCTACCACCTACAAACTAATGGTCAAACTGAACAGATTAATTTCAAAGTGAAGTTGTACCTTTACCTCTATGTGAACCATTGACAAAACAACTGGGTTGAATGGCTCACACTTGCTGAGTTTGTGCACAACCAAAAAACCAGTAGTGCAACTTGCTCATTGCCATTTCTACCAAATTATGGCCAGCAACCCCTCATTGCAGTCAATGGTGCACAAAATATGAGAAATGAAAAAGCTCATGAGTTTATGTCTAAAATGAAGGAATCACAGGCCCAAGCCAAAGCCACATTGGAAAAGGCTGCCAAGGAGATGAAAAAATACTATGACCAAACAGCATGCACCCATACTCAGTATAGGATGGGAGATAAAGTCCTAGTTTACAGGAAACACATTTGCTCAGACTGGCCAACCAAGAAACTTGAAGACAAATGCTATAGAATATTTAAAGTCATTAGGAAAGTTGGTCTGGCCATATACAAGTTAGAACTCCTGAAAACATGGCAAGGAATTCATCCCGTCTTTCATGAGTGACACCTATGGCCCTATATGGAGGGAAAATTCTCATCTCAGGCCAAACCTGCACCTGCACCACCAGTCATTGTAAAACAGAAAAATGAGTACAAAATTGAATACATCATGGACTCTCACAAACATTAGGATAATATTGAGTATCTTGTACATTGGAAAGGCTACCTGTACAAAGACCATATATGGGAACCCAAGGCACATCTCACAAATGCCAAGGGCATACTAGAAAAGTACTTCAAAGACCATCCTGATACAATTTTCCAAGCCTTTTTCAACAAATGTGATTGCTTGCTTTGTACTGGTGATACTACTCTATTCACCAATCCTAACTTCCACTCCTATGCCACCTCTCTTGTAATGCTCCTATCTCATCTCTTTGAAATCCCTGCTGTTTTGGAGCAACAGCCTTGAAAAGGGGGTAATGTTAGAACTCTTATTTTCCTTTTCCTTTTATCTTCCTTCTATTTGTATCATATGATACTCTTTCCCTATACTCTTCCTTTTATCTCATCTTATCTCTTTTCATCTTATCTTATCGCACAGCCACCCAGTTATCATATCTAGAATGTTCTAGCATATTTCATGCTGGCCCTAAGCTGGTCTGTGTACATCCTTAGTTAGTATATAAGTAGTTAGTAGTGTAACATGTATTTCTTTATACTTGAAATTCATTACATATAGGCCTTTCTCATTTTGAGAGAGCGATTCTGATAAAACCCAGATTTCAATTGATAGGTCTCAATCTCAAAATATGTTTTTTGAATCTAGAACACATATGACTTAGTTAGTAAATAAAATGAATAGCTAAATATTGATCAATTACTCATGTAGCTAGTCCATTTTTTCTTTACTGTCTCAGCTGTCTTTGGTGGTAGGAAATCCTGATGGGTCTGATTAATATGTGCTGCCACTGCAGCATAAGTAGATTTCTTAAAATCTCCACCATTACCAACTTCTGCATGGTGTTCATGGAAGTAGCAAACAAGAGTGGTGATGTTTGTCTGTTACCAAGTAGTTTTGGGGGATTTGGAAGCCATAGAAGAAAGAAAGGATTGAATAGTATATTGAGATAGCAGGGTGGCAAGTGAAAGCATGGGTACCTATACAAGCTTCTGGTGATTAATATTTGCCTGATAATTCATGTATTGCTCTGATCAACTGAGCTTAAAACCTAGCAGTTGGGATATGAAAGCAGCCATATGCTGAAATATGGCCAAACTATGGAAGTTTGCAATTTCCACGAAAATTGGTATTTATGAACAGGCTCTTAGGTGCTTGATCTCACCCACTGGTGGCATAAAATCTTGATGGGTAAATCACACTTGAAGCCATTTGGTGATAATAATCAGAAGCTGTGGCTAGATGAGTTACCCAATGGTTAGAACTGATGAGAACTTCTTTTGTTGCTTCCTCACCAATGACAAATCTCTATGAAACAAGATGTTCCATTTGTGCACTATTCCTAGCATCAGTAAATTTACAAAGTGCTTTTTGGGCTTTTTAGCTGCTTTTTATGACATCAACATCATGAAAAGCATAAAAGCACAGAAGCACCAGAAATCACATTAAAACCCCAGTCAAACATGGAATGTACAAAAAGTAGTTAGTTGTCAGAACACAATCTGAACCTTGATAACAAAGCTTGTGAAATCCAGGGACATGATATAAGAGACAAAGCTCAGGAAGTCAAGAATGAAGCTAGGCTAAAGATTTCAAGACTAACTACTATACAACTTAGTCCTAACTATATATACTACTATACAATATCCTATATCCTAGAAGTGACATCATACCTATAACTAATCCTATACCAACCCTAGGACCTGGGAAAGGAGTAATGAGTAAGCTATGAGTAAGCTGGGTGATGGATATATCTAGATAAAGTAAAAAATGGATGATAAGCAATATCCTGGTCTATGAATATGATATCATAGATAAGAAAGTGTCTATAATAGTCTTGAAAGTGTCTATAATGGAGTGAAATTATGAGTGATGTCATGATTAGTGATATAAGGTCTAGAATGGACCAGAATAGTCTGTAATGTAAGAAATATGCTGGTAAGCAGATAAACTATAGAATAAGGTGAAATGAACTAGGATGGCCTTATCCTGATAAGATAAGATACCTTGGCAATAGCTGGATAAGATAATATAAATAGAATCTAAGATAAGATAAAGAGAAAGAGGCAATAATGATTAGATATTGCTATGCATAACTCGGAATATAGAAAAGTGTAGCAATAAAAGGAACTAGGAATTTTGTGTTCCTGACAGTAGTTATCAGCTGAAAAGTAGTATATAATAGTCTAACTATCTTAGCAACTTACTAATGAGCTATGTAAGCAACAGAAATATCCTAGAGGGGAGGGGGACAATCCAGGTACACCAAGATGCAGGTAGATGTGGGCCCTAAGTAACATGACTTATTCTTTGAGTTTGCATGGAGTGATCTTCATAGCATATAGAATAGCAGGATATGGTAACACAGCTAGAAGGCTGTTGCAAGGGCATGGTGGTCAGCAAATTTGTTGACATACAGTGACTTACAAAATTTTCCCAATATTTGACACTTTTTAATTGTTCATTGAATACCTCTTGAATATAAATAGATATCAAGAAAGTGTGAGTGTATAAAAGGTAGCCAAGACTCTTGGCTAGGCAATAAAAGAATTATGTAATCCAGATCAGTAACTAGTGATTCCATAGCCTAGAGCCTGGCCTGGGAATTTGAGAAGCTGTGGGCTAGGTCAGGCCAGGCCCCAGAAGCCCTGAGGCTGTGGGTTGTTCCTAGCCAGCAAGAGTTGATGGGCCATACCTAATACCAAGGCTATGCACTGCCCCTGCTGTCATTTTCATTTTCATCCTTGTTCTTATCTCATCTTGCCTTTATTCTCAACCAACAACAATGACAAATGAAGGTCCTAATCTTTTCTCACCCTCTTCTCACCCTCAACCAATTAGAAAAATGCATGAGTATATGCATGGATATCTGAGTCAATACCCACACCCATACCCACTAATATACCCAGATCCATGATGTGAATGTGGGTTTGCAAGTGGATATGCAATGTGCTGACCTGTACCCATATCCGAACATATCCATACCAAGTACCTGTGTGGGTATACCTGTATGTAGCACTGAATTTATTTATGGGTACTGAAGTCTGACTTCAATACCCCCCAAAGTGTCTAGAGGCAGACCTGCATTCATAACTATCCAGATCAAATATCATGTTATCTAATGCCATATGTGTAAAGATACAAAGAGGATTAGAACATGGAGTGTACAACTAAATAGACACTCAGTTATGCACAGGAAAAATAGACTAAACTATATTCATCTACATAGATACTAAGTATGGAGTAAGTATAACTAGGATCACTGTGATATAGAAAGACTTACCTTAGTTGTGCACAGGGAAAACAGACTGAGGTGAGTGATTGTTGAGTTACTGACTATATACCTCATGACTATAAGTACTTGACCATAAAAGGAAAAGGAAAGAAATAAAAGGTCACAAAAAGGTGTTCATATGCAAGACAGATGAAGCAAGGGCCACAGGAATGTAGACTATATGATATACTTGGCTAATGGACCAAGTGATAACAGCAACTGTATGGTGAGGGACCAAGTGACAGTGGCCAATAGAGACTGCATGCATGCTTGCCTAATGCAACACTCCCCCTCAAGCTGCATGGAGCCTGAGCTCAGATGTGAAGTGCTTGACCTTTGGTGAGGGGAGCACTTTTGTAAATGTGTTGGCTGCCATTTCACCAGTTGGGCAAAATATAAGTCAAATTTTGCCATCATCAACAATCCATTGGATGAAATGAAAATGCATGTTGATATATTTGGTATGTGCATGATATTGGTGATCTTTAATAAGTGCAATGGCTGACTGATTGTCCAAGAAAATGGTGGTGGGGTCAACAATGGCAGCAAAAATTTCAGCTATAAGAGATTGAAGCCAGAGGGCTTCTTTGGCAGCATACATTGCACCAACATACTCACTTTCTATGGTCAATAGCAACATGATTTCCTAATGCTTGCAGCTTCATGAAACAGTGCCTCTGTCAATAAAAAAGGTGTAGTCCAACATGATATGGTAGTCTTTGATAATGCTGCCATCCATATTTGTCTAGCCCATAAGAGGCTTCTCTCCCCCTTTATATATGAGCTGTAGGGTTTTTGTGCCAGATAGGTAGTGGTAAACACACTTGACAGCATCCCAGTGTACTTGGCCATGGTTTGACAAGAAGTGGAAGACCTGTGACACAGCATATGAAATGTTAGGCCTTGTACCAAGTGCTGCATATATCAATGGGCCAATGGTCTCTTGGTATGGTATATGGCATGTGGCTGCATACTTGGCAGCTATTGAAGGTGATTGGATTGCACTCAGTTTGGTGCTTGGATTCATGAGCATCAAGATAGGCTTGAATTTGTTAAAATTGAAATGGTAGAGGATTGAGTTGATATAAGCCTTCTGGGAGAGGGTGAGGATGCACTTATTGTCAATGCATGTGATATCTATACCTAAAAGCCAGTATAGCTTGCCCAAGTTCATGATTTTAACAAATTGACCAAGTTGCCTTTTGACAGCAGTAATGAGCTCTAGTATGGTGGCAGCAATCATGCAGTTGTCAATATGCACAACTATAATAATAAGCACATTGTGTGTTCACTTGATGAACACAGCCTGATCAACCTTGTATTGCCTGAAAAGGAGTTTGATCACTAGTATCTCAACTAGCTGCTGGTACTAGTGCTGGCCACTTTTCTTAAGCCCATACAATGTTTTGTGTAGACAGCACACATAGTGCAGGTGGTTTGGATCTGCATAGCTGTGTGGCTGGCATGTAGATCACTTTGTTGCCATTTAATTTGCCATTTAGTTATGTGCCTTTGATGTCCACTTGATGTAACTCCAGATCCTGTCTGGTGGTGAGGGCAAGAACAGTGTGAATGGATGTAAGCTTGGCTACAGGTACATAGGGATCAAAGTAGTCAATACCAGGAACTTGTGAGAATCCTTGGGTGACAAGATGTGCCTTGTAGCATATAATAGTGCTGGCTGCATTCTTCTTAGTGTGAAAAACCCATTTAGAACCTACTAAATTTGCACCTGGTGGAAAATCAACAAGTTCCCAGGTATTGGACTTTTCAAGCATTTTGAGTTCTTCTAAAATGTCACACTTCTATTGCAGCCAATTAGGATGGTGGCAGGCTTCAGTGAGTGAGGTGGATTTGAGCACTTCCACAGTGGCAGTACCTTGTTTGACAAGCATAGTTAGTTTTTGCTTGTTGAAGTCCTGACTGTACCTTTGATCAATGGCCACTAGGATTTGCTCACTGGTGCCAACAGCTTCAAGAGTAGTTGGTTCAGGTGGCTTGGGTGCTGGGTCATTAGGAGTGAGAGTGGGAACTTGGATGCCATGGGGAATGGTGGTGATATTAGCCTTGCCATTGATGATGTCAAGGATGTGCTGTGAATGTGGCTCAGGGATGTCAGAAGATGCTAGTGAATTGGGTGGCATAACTAGTGGTACATTTACAAGTGTTGCCTGTTGTGACATCAGCTGCATGTCATGAGGTGGCCCATTGGTGCCTTTAATCAGTGAGCTATCACTAGGGGCAGGTTGCTGTGCTAAGGTGCCATTGTCCAATAAAATAGTTCCATTCTCTTTAACAGCACTAGGCATGGCATTGAAGTGGATCTCATGCTTGACAATCACCATCCATGTTTTCAGACAGTAAACTTAACACACATACTTTGTACAGTCATTGATACCAACCCACTGCCCAGACTCAACACAGCCTCCCAACTTTGTCCCTTAACTGATTTTAATGTGTACCATGGATCTCCACTCACACATGCCACTCAAATCAGGTGCATGTCCCATGGTGATTTCATATGGCAATTTTCCATTAAGGACCTTGGTAGGGATATGATTTTTTAGCCAAACAACATAACAAGCTGCCTTCCCACATAAATGTTTTGGTAATCCACTAGCATGCAAAAGAGTGCAAATACATTCTAGGATTGTGTGGTTGAGCCACTTAGCTACACTGTTGTGCTATAGTGTATTATGTGCAGTAAAATGATATACAATACCCTGCTACTGTAAGTAGAGGAAAAGTTCTTTGCCCTGGTACTCTTCCCCTCAGTCAAAATGGAGTAATTTGACTATGGCAGCAAGTTGGCAGTCAAGCCAGGCCTCAAAGCCTTGGTAGGCATTGAAAGTGTCACTATTTTGACAAATAAAATAGAGGTACATCAATCAAGAGTGGTTGTTTGTGAAAGTGACATAGTATTTTCACCCATCAATAGTTGCAAGCAGTGCTGGTCCTCAAAAATTGGTATAGACAATATTGCTGAGATGGTCAGCATTTGGCCCTTGTTGCACCTTGGCTATCAGCTTGCACATTGCTTTTCTATAAATACATGCTTCACAGTGAGTGTCTTTGTCTTCATCTGGGCAATACTTCAAACCACTAACCAATCCTCTTTTGGCTAGCTCTTGTGTAATAGATAGCACAATATGCCCCAAGTGGCAGTGCAGATGCATTACTGTGACTTGTTTATTAGTAGCAGCTACATGGTTGCTCTTGTGCATCACATGGTATAGCCCTTTGGCCAACCTAGGTATGTATCTGATTATTTCACCATTAGCACTGCTGATTGTGCATAGGCCATGTACAAAGGTTGTTGTCAAGCCCATCTCATCTAGATGGCCAATTAACACTAGTGTGTATCCAACCTTTTGAGATTATAGTACCTTTGTCGGGTGCAATTCTGACATTTGTGCCCTATTAGGAATTTCAATTATGAGATCTCCTACTCCTATTGCTGAAAACTTCTGCCAATTTGTGGCTGTGAAGAACTTAGGTGGGATTGGCTGTATATTGGTCATGCACTTGCACTTGGGGGTGATATGATGGATTGTACCTGAGTTGTATAGTCCAACATGATATGTTTTCTTTAAATGATCATTAACTTTCATCACCTTATCCTCTGCTATGGTAGGGTGATATTCTGAGGACATCTCTTTTCTTTGTACTTTCTTTCCTTTTGGTTGCCCCAATGAGCCCAGCATCTCAGCTCATGCTGACCTTTCATTCTCACATCCATAGATTCAGATGAAATGTTCTTTTTCTTTTTTGAATATTCCATAATCTTTTGATTGCTCTTTTTTATAAGGAACACTTTTTCCCTCTTATGAAATTCTTCCTCTATGTTCCATCATATTCCCTTGATCCATGCACAGACTTTCACCTTATAAATAGTGTCCTTTCTCATCATGTACTACCAAGCTAGTTCTACACAATCTTACCTTGCTGTGAACTCTCTGCTAGTGTGAGGTTGATCACTGGCAAGATCCTTGGTGTGTAACCTCTACTCTATTGGACTCCATCTTTCCATTGAGTAGATGCTTCAGCTAGATTCTATGCAAGGTGCATATCAAAAAAACTAGCTTGTTAAAACTTTATTCTTCTACCAAGGAGTAAGCTCATTGCCCACCATTTCCACCTCAAAGCATGTAATCTGACCTCCCTCCAGAACTCCATCCCCCACTCCACAACCACCTTCCACCACTACCAGCAATCCTGTAACTTTCTTTCTCTGAGGTGTTAAGAAATTACTAGAAGCTGTTATTGCCCCCCCAGCTCCCCTAGCTCAATGAGTAACCTCTTTCTCCTCTTCTTCTAACCAACCAGTTGCCTCCACCCCCTGCATGACCCATCCACATTCCTATCCATTCCTTCACCAGACATTTGCCCTAATCGATAGCAGAGCCACTGGTAATTTTATCAGCCCAACCTTTGTTAAAGAACATGACCTCCCAAAGGTCTGCCTATCCTGACCCCTCCAAGCCCTAAACTTCAATGGAACTACTAATAAAGGAGAATTTATCTGCTATAAAACCACCCTCCAACTCTTGATTGAAGAAACCTTCAAGAAGTGAGAGTTTCTTAATATCGCCTCTAGAAAGAATGATGTTATTCTAGGAGTTCCATGGCTGAAGGCAGTAAACCCTTTCATTGATTGGAATCGAGGACATGTGTCCATTTCCCATTTCACTTATACTCCAACTCTTGACCACCCCCTTGCCATTGATTAATGCTATCTGGTCAAAACCCTTTCTGCTAACTAACTACAAATGGAGATCAAACTGAGGAAAGCAGGATGAATCCCCAGACTTTCTCTCACCCCATGGGCCTTGAAGCTGCTAAGGAAGGTAACAATTGCTACCAAGATTGCCCAATTTCAAGAAAAGGCTAAGACAACATTATTGGACTGGGCGAAGAAATTTGCCAAGGTTTTTGAGAAACAGACCCACAATGAACTTCCCCCTTCATGTCCTTTTGATCATGCCATCGCCCTCCATTCCTCCTTTATCCTCAAAGTTGCCAAAGTCTATCCTCTGAATTCAAAGGAGCTTGACACATGAAATGTATTCATTGAAAAACACCTAAAGACTGGACAAATCTGCCCCTCTAAGTCACTGCAGGCCTCCCCCTTCTTCTTCATCCCAAAGAAAAATGGGTTGGTCCAATCCTGCCAAGACTACCACTATCTCAACTCATATACCATCAAAAACACATCCCCCCTTCCTCTTATTTTGACTCTCATGAATCAGCTAAAAGACTCCACCATCTTTACAAAGTTTGATGTTTGATGTGGATACAACAATATCTGTATCAAAGAAGGAGACCAATGGAAGGCTGCCTTTATTACCCCCCAAGGACTTTTCAAACCAATAGTAATATTCTTCAGTCTTTGTAACTCTCCTGCCATGTTTCAAGCATTCATGAATAACACCTTTAGTGATATGATAGCTGAAGGATGGCTTCTAATCTATATGGACAATCTTCTCATCCACTCCTCTGATCTTGCCATCCACCACAAGCACACCCTCCATGTCCTCCAATATCTCCAAGACTACCACCTCTACCTCAAACTCTCCAAATGTGAGTTTGACAGGAATGAAGTCAAGTATCTGGGAATGGTAGTTGGTAGGGGATGAGCTCATATGGACCCCACAAAAATTAATGTGATCAAGGACTGGAACATCCCTTGGGATGTCAAGGGTGTTCAATTATTCCTGGAATTCTGCAATTTCTATTGCAAGTTCATCCCAAACTTCTCCTCTTTTGCTCAACCTCTTCTTGTCTTTACCCACAAAAACCAACCCTAGGAATGGTCACCTTCTCAGGAAACCACCTTTCATACTCTCCAGTTGGCCTTTAACTCAGCTCCTATCCTTATTCTCCCTAACCTCCAAAAGCCATTCTATATTATGACTGATGCCTTTCTCACCACCTCTGGCATAGTGTTGATGCAGACCAACAATAATGGAGATCATTACCCATGCATGCATTTGTTCAAAATCTTCTCCCCTGAAAAATAAAACTATAACATCTACAATCATGGACTGCTTGCCATCATCTATGCATTACACAAATGAAAGCACTACCTCCAAGGTACTGGTCTTTCTGTCACTATTATCATGGATCACAAGAATCTTGCCTACTTCTGTGATCCCCATAAACTCTTTTGCTGTTAAGCTTGCTAGCACCTCTTCCTCCAGGACTTTGATCTCACCTTTTCCCCCATCCCAGGAACCTCTATGGGACCTGCCAATGCTCTTTTCTACTGTAACTGGGTGAACACCTCATTCAACAATTAGGCTATCACCCTTCTTTCCAACAAGGGTTTTATCCATAACATCAACCTTGCCCTTAGCAAGAAGATTACCTCCTCCATCACCTCTGACTGCCTTTTCTAGTCTATCCTTCATGCTATGGAGAACTTCCAACCCCTCTTCAGTTACTCTCACCCTGAGGACTGGATCTACCATGACAACAACCTCTATTTTCAAGGCCATCTCTATATTCCTTCCTTTACCCACTAGAAACTGGTCAAATCCATCCATAAGTCCCTTGTTGGCAGCCACAGAGGCATCTTCTGCACCACTGAACTCATCTCCCACAACTACTGGTGGCCTGGCCTCTTCACATTTGTCTGTTGATTCATTTCCAGGTATGCAGTTTGCCAGTCCTTGAAAATTAACACCCACCCTATGGTTCCCCCTTTTCCCCCTCTTTTCTCCACCTGCACCCACCCTTTCCAGCAGATTTCTGTTGACTTTATTACTGGCCTCCCCTCAGTCCATGGTTATAATGCCCTCATGGTTGTGATCAATCATGGGCTTACAAAGGGGGTAATTTTAACACCTTGCAACTCTATTATCAGCACAGAAGGGGTTGCTAAAGTCTTTTATGAAAAGGTTTTTACTCAGTTTAGTCTCCATGACCATGTAATCTTGGACAGAGGCCCCTAGTTCACCTCCACCTTTGCTAAAGAACTTGCCTGCATTCTCAAATATAATGTTCACCTCTTCTCTGCTTATTACCCACAGACTAATGGAGAGACTAAATGAGTCAACCAAGAAATGGAGACCTACTTATGGATCTTCTGCAATGGCATACTAACCTAATGGAAAGAGCTTATTCCATCTGCTAAGTTCCATCACAATTCTTCCATCCATTCTATTACTAAGAAAACACCATTTTCCCTAATGATGGAATATAAACCCCACCCATATTCTCCACTCTGCTCCTTCTTTGTTGATTTTCTTGACAAATGTCTTGCTAACATTGACAGAGCTCAGGCTGAGGTGGTAGTGGCCCATGAACTGGCCCAGAAGGTAATAAAATCCTATGTCACCACCAAGTTCACTCCCTAGAAACTATCAGAACTTTACTTTTCTTCCCTCTTTCTTTACTTGTACTATATGATATACTCTCTTTTTTTCCCTCTTATCTTGTCTCATTTCATCTTATCTTATCACATAGCCACTAGGGTTTATTTAGATCTTATCTAGAACCTTCTAGCATATTCCATGCCAGCCCTAAGCTGGTCTGTGTGCACTTGTACTTATTATATAAAGTAGTTAGTAGTTACTGTTGTGTTCTTTATGCTTGGAATTTCATCACTTTAGGCCTTCACACTTTGTGGAATGATCCTGATATAATTCCAAGCATACCCTTTTCCTACTGTATGCTGTTCTTCATGGCAAGCACCAGCTTACCTCTACTCTTCACCTTATCACCTCCAATTGAGCAAGTCAAGCCATAGCTCCTCCTTACAAGACCAGGGCATGATGGTGCATTTTGCATTGCCCCCTCAAGCTCACTTTCACCTCACCTAGGCCACTTTCTTCAAGCGTGTCTAGTATCCTTGGTGCTGTCAAGCCTCCACATACAAATCTTAGCCTATCCTGCTTCCTTCAAATAAAAATAGTTACCTCTGTTATTAGGCTTTTTCTCTATTAAATTCCTTTTTTTCGCACTTCTTGCCCCCTTTTTGAACAAGAGCACTTCACTTGCATTCACTATACCCAGATCCCAGGGTCAAGGGAAATCCACACACAGTCACATAACAACTGCTGGCATACCACCAATACTTGGTATAATTGGCACTTGTCCAGCACTCAATAAATAAGGATAATGTTGCTGTCAGGCATAGCACATTAGCCCTGGTTCCCAGGTAACTGCTGACCTGAGTGTAGAGGGATATATGATACATATGGTCCCACATGTTGCTAGCCCTTGTGGTTAAGACTAGCCATCAAAACTCACATTATAAGTTTGTTTGACACCACTATAAGCATCTACCCCAGTTTTCTTGCTTTTCATCTATGAAAAGCATGTTCTGCAGATGCCTCTACCCTTCAAGCAGTGAGAAGAAGCTTTGAAGAGTCCATCAAAGAAGTCTGAGTTTTCCTTTTCCTATTCCCACTTTTGATCCTAAGCTCTTAGAAGTCACACTTCATGAGGACTTAGAATACTTGGATATTGTGCCCCCTTCTACTGTCCCAACTCAGTAGTTTTGCCAACTACTCAAACAAAATGACAGTTATTCTTTTTCCTTCCAGCCAGAAAATCAATACCAGTTCCTCTTTCACCATGGAAGAAACTTCACTTAATGCTGCAGTACTACAGTACCAAAATCCTAAATCTAAGCACACTCGCAGGCATGCTCACCAAGAAGCTTGTGTCCCCATTGCCAACAACACATGGGGAAATAATGAGGATGAGGATATCCCTCTATCCTCCAACACATTTATAGCACTAGTCAGCACTACTTCCTCAAATGCCAATAATGCTAAAAAAATCTACTTTGTCAGCCAATACCTTCATCATGGTGCTGCTATGCACCTTACCCACACCATACTATATGCTGATCCTACCAAGGCCACAAACTGGCCTTCCTCAAAGAAGATGTACAAGAACTTGAGGAAAGGGCAGCTGGCTGCTGAATGCTGTGCACCAAGTCCAAGGATGGAGAGAACCACCTCTTCCACCTCTTTCACCAATAGTGGCTTTAGGATTGAGTGCACCAAGTGTGAACGAAATGGCCCTGCAGAGACCATAAGTCAAAGTCCACAACAAAAATAGCTATGATCTCTATTGTACCTAGTAGTAGTATAAAAAATAGATATAATATACTACCGGTTGAAGAGTCCAGTGACTCATCAAAGGGAATCTCATGTATTGAGTTCACCTCTGGTAAAACAGTCATTATTCATGCAAAGAAAGAAAGGCATGAAAAGCCAAAAACATCCACCTTTGAGATAAGTAAGGCCAAGGGAACCCCAAGGATTGAATATCCTTCAGGGAAGATGGTAGTTGTCCATTCAAAAGACATGAAGGTTGAGAATAAACCTAAAAAATCCTTAAACAAGACCCCAACACTGATGCACGAGTAGAGCATGTGCTAGCAAGATGGATGCTCAAAGTGGTCTGAGAGAACTAAACAGTTCCACTTCCTCTATGAGGATCATCAGGTGTGGCCAGGTATGATCTACATGCTAAGGAAGCAGTGACAGTTCCTGCTTGTGGACAGGTGTTAGTGTCCACAGGACTACATGTTGCCATTGAAAAGGGGCATTATGGTATAATCACACCAAGATCTGGGTTGAAAGTTAAATACTTGATAGCCACCAGAGCTGGTGTAATTGATTCCAATTATAGAAAGGAGGTAAAAGTCCTCCTTTTCAATCATTCAGATAAAGATTTTATCATAAATGCTAAAGACCAGATAGCTCAAATGATTATCAAGAAAATCACCACACCTATTGTAGAGGAAACCAATCACTTTGAGAATGAAACTGAGTGAGGTTGCAAAGGTTTTGGCAGCACTGGTATCAGAAGAGTACACCAGCAATGGCTAAACATAGTTGATCCTTGGTTCATCAGATGGATTCAACAACAAGCACAGAGTAAAGATGAAAAATGCATGCTTGATCACATTCACTCCTTCATACATAGTGAGAGATGACCAGAAGTGAACAAGGATCTACTTATGTACCTTCAGAACATGACCAAAGAAGAGTCTGCATGGGTGCTTTGTGACCTACAAAAGAAACCACAATTCAAGAAAGCATCAGAATAAAATGAGGTCCCCATAATAGTCTAGAAGTACCCACCAGTATAATAGCAGACAATGGTGATGAGATTTAGACTAAGGCCTTGATTGATTCTGGTTGTACAAGTTCTTCAGTTGATGTTAAGTTCATCAAAGAAAAGGGTCTACTGACTACTAAGCTTCCTTGTTCCATTCAAGTGTACAATTCTGATGGTTCATTAAATAAGGCAGAAAGTATTATGGAGTTTGGCCAGATGTTATTATGAACACTATCCAGAAATATGTACAATGGGTAGTACTCTGTATTACCTGTGCCAACACTAACTGTTGTTTTGTCACTGCCCAATACTATGGGTGCAAATGTGGCATTGTAAGTGTCCAGATCCTGTGCAATAAGTTCCTAGACCAAAAATTACAAAAATATGAATATAAAAAATAACTTGAACATGCAGGCCTACTGACTGATCCCAAGCCCACTGACCTGATATGAGGTCACAGACTTCACATCAGCCATTTTTTTCTGTTACTACCTGTGATCAGTGCTTAATACCATAACAATGGAAGAACATAAGCAAGAAATCTTACCTTCACAGCATAGTCGATTTCCCGTACAAATTTGGGATTCCTAATTTGTTGTTCAAGTATCTTTAGTAGATCATGGTACCATACATCATATTTGGCCATCATCCATGATGGTGGGTCCTCAGGTAAAACCCCTGAATACTTCACAAAAAATGACTGCCATGGACAGTCTCTATGGGATAGTATCAATAGACTTGTACAATGGACTTGTACAATGCATTATGGGACCTGAATGGCAGCTCATGACCATTATACTGTACATCACAAACAATATGTCCAATAGGGTATCAATCTTGCCTGCAGACATTTGAACCTTTTGGTACAAAAATTCCACTAGCTCAAACTAAGCACAGCTAGTGTAGGGGGTCCAGTTGCCTTGGATGCAGTAGTACAAAGGTAATTGTAGCATGTTTGGAGGGAGATCATGGCCACAAGGATTGCATGGTGTACCTGTTAGATTTGGCTGGTCAGAGTAAAATGTATCAAAATTTATAGGAAATACATACCATTTAGGATGGAATGGAATTGGATATCCTAATGGGATACACCAGCATCAGCCATAGGATCTTCAAGGTTTGGCTCACTCTGGTCTCCTGCTAAAGAGAGTCCATAGTCAGCATGTTGATAATTATCAGGATCACACTCAAAGTGAATGCACCTAAAGACGATGAATACCAAGCGTGAGAAAACTACAACATACGCTACCAACTACTTATATATTACATGAGGAATGCGCTTGGGCCAACTGAGGGCCGGCTATGGAACGGCCTAGACTACTATGACATCATAGGTCCCTTGGCCCTAGTGGTTGTGCGATAAGATAAGATAAGAGGAGACCATAGTACAAGTATTGTGAAAAGAAAATAAGAGTTCTGACATTACCCCCTTTTCAAGGCCATTACTCTGAAACAGCGGGGATTTTGAATAGATGAGAAGGAAGTTTTACTAGAGAGGCGGCGTATGATTTGAAGTCGGGATCAGCGAAGAGAGTAGTGTCACCAGTACAAAGTAGACAATCGCATTTGTCGAAGACTGCTTGGCGAATCGCATCAGGATTTTCCTTGTAAAATTTCTCTATTGCTCCCTTGGCATTTGTGAGGTGTGCCTTGGGTTCCCATGTATGATCTTTGCACGGATAACCTTTCCATTGTACAAGGTATTCTATTTTTCCTCGACAGTGTTGGACGTCAATGATGTACTCTACTTCATATTCTTCCGTTTGTTTGACTACTACCAGCGGTGGGGGTGTAGGTTTTGCTTGAGAAGTGAATACTCCTTCGTTATAAGGCCAGAGGTGCGACTCGTGAAAGACTGGGTGTATTCCTTGCCATGTCTTAGGGAGTTCAAGCTCATATGCTGCCGGACCGACCTTTTTAACGAC
>JBBPQW010000553.1:0-17423 GCA_038092695.1 Boletus rubropictus
GATCTCAATGATCTCGGGTCGAGGAGAGACGGTAAGGTCGATGATTTCTGACATCCTGAACAAGTGGTTGAGTGTGACGTGTAAAACTTTGGCCTTGGGTCATGAATGCTTTCCGTGCCCCACATTATTCGAACCACCTTAGCGTTATATTTCTGATAAGGGCTTATAACCCCTTGTGAAGAAAAATAAAATGTGTATCAGAAATAATGCAAAGGTTAAAGGAATATAATAGTGGTGATGCAAAACTGCTGTGCTTTCATGTGCCAAGAAACGGTTCTCCCTGCTTGCCAAGGCCGAGGTCAATCTCCCCAGCTTTCTGTGCATTTGGTACGCAGTTTCAAATACTCGCCAAGTTGCAGCCAGCAAAGTATTGACCACCGCCCAGTCTGCGCACCGCTGAAGCTATTCATTACCATACTTTTATACAATTCGAGATCCAGGATCATTTGTTAGATACTCGACATGTAATTCATACACGCTGGGAGAAGGCCGTAAGATGATAGCGCGCGGATGTTCCAACAAGTCGAAGATCCACGATATCCTATCGTCCCGGAACTTTGTGTTGCTCGGTGTTTCCCGTCTCGGGATTCACGCCCACGTACATCAATCGGACAAATTTTCAAAAAGCATGAGATGAGATAGTAAACCTCTTGAACGTATATCTGGGCCGCAATCTCAGCTGGACAGCCGATCATGGAAAGCTGTCAACGTACCCGAGAAAAGCCAGATCTTTCTGTGTGCCACCCGCGCTCGCGGCACCTGTTTCCGCAGGACCCTGATCAATCTCATCTGTGGGGAAATAAGAAGTGTCCGTTATCGAGCGTAGGTTGGGTACGAAGGGGGCATCGATACGGCGGAGAGAGTCCCAATCAACTCCATAAAAGAATGGATGGCTCTTGATTTGAGCTACATTCAATCGGTGGTCTGGGGAAGTCATAAGCCTAGCATGTTGTCAATACAGTGTCAAGTAAAACCGTCCATATCACTTACCTGCGGATCAAGTCCTCAACTTCACGGCTCAGGTGGACATCATCCGGGATCGCCAAATAATGTTGCCATTGCATAATTTTCTGGTATGTTTCCTGTGTCGACTCTGAGCAGAATGGTGGATACCCAACCAGGCACTCGAACATGATTGCCCCAAGTGACCACCAATCGCATTCATTTCCGTATCCCTTTTGCTGGAATATTTCTGGTGCGATGTAGTCTGGTGTGCCAACAGTAGAATATGCCTGTAAATTGTGTCAGATCAGTGCTAACGACATGCTGATAAAAGCAGCATACCAGCTTGCGCCGATTCGCTTTCCACGTCGCAATTTGATCCTTACCGGACATGGTCAAGTGAATAGCATTCACCATGACGCTGTTCCGCGCCGCAGTAGCGGGTGATTGGGGGTTGCTTGCTGAATCCAATAACCTCTGATAGTAGCTGGAGTCGTGTTGTTTATGGAAGCCCGTCGAAAGACCGAAGTCGGAGAGTTTGATATGACCATCTTTATCTATCAGAATGTTGTCCGGCTTGATGTCTCTGCAGAAGAACATTTATAGAAGAGTGAATTGGATCAAGAGAAAAATCTCTTCACCTATGAATAAAGCCCAATTTATGAACTGCCTCGATTGCGAGGGTACACTCTGCCATATAGAAACGAGTGACATCTTCAGAGAAAGTGTCATACTTGATAAGCATAGTCATGAGATCTCCACCAGGAAGAAATTCCATGATCAAATATAGCGTCTGGGGATCCTGGAAGGAATAAAAGAGCTGCACAACCCAAGGAGAATTGGATTCTGCGAGCACATCACGCTCAGCGCGGACATGGGCTAGCTGTGTAGTTGTGCATGACTGAGAGCATGACAATAACCAAAACGGCGCGTACCTGATCTTTCTTCAGCATCTCCTCTTTCTTGAGGGTTTTCATCGCGTAGATCTTTCCGGTATCGAGTTTCTGAACAAGACGAACCTACGCACACGTGGAATCAGAATGAGATGACAGCGTGGAGCACGAAACCGACACTAACTTCACCGAACGCGCCTTTCCCGATAACTTTGACCGTCCTGAAGTCATCCAGACCTAAACGTGTTCTTCGAAGGCGAAGAAATGTTGATTCTTTCTTCCCTAGTTGCTGCAGATGGCGGACCTTTCTCTCGTCCGACATCATGACATCTGCCTGGAGCTTTCTCTCCAGCTCTACGCGCCTTGGGAGTTTCAATGTCAACACGTTGCTCATGTTGATCGTGACATTGTCGACAAAGCATACCTAGTATTTCGTTCGATTGCGGCATCTACAGCAACTTTATAGAAGTGCTCGAGCTTTAGTTGTGCAGCTTTGACTCGCGGAATGGCATCATCAGAGAAACCGGCAGAGCTGCGCTCGAAGTACACATAATCTGCAGGTTTGTCTGAGCCGGTAGCTGGTGATGTCGACGACCGCGTGCTGGTGCTTGAGCGCTGCATAGAAGTGACTGTTTAGATGATCAATAAAGATTGTATACTGTAATGTAGTCGCGATGGAAACCAGCGAAGTAGCCATCACTGAGTAGAGCTACAGGTACTGATACATGCCCAACCTCAACGCGATTTATGATCCTCGTGCACATAAAAGTCTAGGACGACAAAGGAGGTGACCGTCCGAGTTGTAATGTCAGCTGAATCCACTGCTCGATTATAATACGTGTCTCGCACGACCGATCGGTCATAAACACCGGTCATATCGTCGGGCCAGTTATCGTCTTACTGCTGCGTTATTGTGATCCTGACGTGCACTCGTTGCCGACTCGCCGCGGTTGCGTCCCGCCGTGTAACTTCGAGTCAACGGAACATGGCTTGTAAGATACAGAGCGAAGGGCGTGCTATGACGATGCAAAGTGGACAAAAGTACGATGAACATCGTGCACATCTAGAACATGACAGACAAAGACAAGACAAGGCGAGAAAGCGATCATTCAAAGCGAAGATCCTCGTGATTAATCTCCATCTCTCTAATTCAAGTGATGGAGTCGGGGATTTAAGATAGACCACACTTCGAAACTCAGGCACGTTTATGATGTGCTCTGTGCAAGTTTTTTACGCGCCCTCGAACCTCGACACGACTTCGGACACTTTAGACTTGTTCTTGGGCTCACTGTCAGGCTCATCGCCAGGGCTGGCCTCCGAGGCACACCGAGAGCATGTGCAGGCGATAGCCCATCCTCGGGCTAGTTCCATCCGTCTCCGACGCCGGCAATCCTGTACGCTCTCGTCATGGTGTTGGGTGACGTCGACATATGCAATGGTAACCTGGTCTCCTGCCTTGAGAGCGCGAGTGGCAATGAGATGTAGTTTGGACGTGCCGTTGAAGGACGGCCGAGCGGATGGGTCGCACGAGTGGGTAAGCTTTACGGGGTGCGACGTCAACACCAGCTTCAGTCGAGGTGCATGGAAATGCGTACGTAGGACGATACGGAATAGAACCCTGCTCCGACCTGCTTTTGGGTACCATACGGCGTTCGCGTCTTCTCCACATCTTCCGGCCTTGCCATGGGTGCGGGCTGTATGAGTCGTAAGCAAGGCGTTATCAACACGTGTCCACAACCGACGACTACACATTTACCTTATCATCCCTTCCGCCCTCAAAGCAGACACCAAACGCATTGTACGCCATCATGCCGAGATAAACCGAGAGTCGTTCCTCGGTCGCTAGGTGCTCCAATCCCGGAATTCCAAGTTGCAGTACGGTTTTGAATAATCTGCTACACTCCTCAGAAGCAGCCACGTCAAGGTAGCGCAACCGCTCGAGATGGTCATTGAAAGTGTAGTCTCCACCATCGGTCAACACTACATTAGAGTTAACCAAAGGCAAGTGTCCCATGGAAGTTATCATTTGCGCCATTTCGATGGAGACTTGGCGTGCGATAACACGTGCCATCAGCTCTGGTGCAGCTTTGCCACACTTTTGAATGTATTCCGCGAACGCAGCTTGGGCACGGTCTCTCTCGTCCCTTGAAAAGTTGGCGGCTTCTGGGATCAAGTGTTCGGGTAGGGGAGGTTCGAGCGTGAAAAGTATGCCTTGCGAGTAGGTCCTGGCCTCGACATGGCAATCCTTCGAGCAATAGACAGAGTTGAAGCGGTCAGAGTCAGGACGGACGGGTGTATCCCCTTCAATGGAACGCAAGCAGTGGCTGCAGTGAGTTCCCTTGCCTTGAAGGTCTGCATCAAGAGCGGTAGCAATGGCTTCCTCCTTTGATTTTGTGAGCGAAACACGTCAAGACTGAGCGCCAATAGAACCGAGAATTACCTGATAGATAAGGTCACCTAGTTCAAAATCCTTGGTGCAAATCACGACTCTCCTACGCATGGTCGTACCAGTGGCCTGCCCACCAGTTACCTGCGAAACCTCGATATTTTGAATGGCAACATTCATCTCTTTGCGAGGGAAACAGTTGTAGTAACCTATTTCTTATTTAGCTCAGACGCCCTGTCTTCTCAAGTAGCAAGGCATACCTTCAGCGCGAGTCTTCACCTGCAGGCACAAACGTTCCAAGCAGAGAGCGATGATTCAAGCGCATCCAAAACAAAACAAAAAAAACACTCATATCAGATCATCGCACCGACAACGAATAGGAAAGGTAAGGAGAGATTGTAGGGGTGATAGCGACTACACAGCGTACAGCAGCGTGCATTGTACGTTCAAAGTCGTGTGTTAGGATCACTTATAGTCATATTGCAGGCGTCTGGATGCCTGGGTCTGTGACCTTGTCCCACTCCTGCGAGGACGCTTCAGAGGGTGGGCCCGAGGGGCTCAACTCGTCATCTTCGTCAGGAATGGGAGGCGAGCCCTTTCTTTCAGACAAGGAAGGCGAACTCACGTCCAAATTGACGAGTTGCATTACAAGCTGTGGTACGGATAATTAGTGCTTGAAGTATCGCAACATACAACGATGACTAACCTGGAACACGGGTGGAGAAAGACTCTTTTCGTAGACCATGACCAATTCAAGGGGCGAAGGATACACTCGAATCGCGCGGTAGAAGCACAATGCGGCGGGCATGTAGAAAGCGGGCCCTGTAAACGCATGAGAATCCTTAACCTCTCGAGATGGCTCGACTCGATGCACCTTTTACACTCATTGTCTCCCCCATATTGACCTGCGTCATAAAATACTGGTGCCTCTCGTCGTGGTCGGTGGGGACTTGCTCACTCCGGATTTTCTCCAAAGCGGTGATGAGTTCATTTGGATCGATACCTCCACTTGCTGATGCCTCCGAAGGAGTCTGGCTCTTCTCGACGCGCTTTTTCTCCTTGCCTGGGTCACAACCGCTCAATCCTGTGCTGGGGTCGGAAGAAAACAGACATACGAAGTCGTCTGCGGAACGTAGCGTCGGTTCTCCGCTTGTGATCAAAGTATAGAGCGTAGGCAACGAGACTCCCGACAGTAATGCCGGCTACAGTGAGCATCACGGTTGACCTGGCCATCTCGGAGGATTGACGAGGGAAAGAATGCAAACGTCACCGAGTAAAAAATTGGTATTTCAAGTGAATTTAAATTAATTACATAATTAAAGATAAGTCCCTATTCAGCCCAAATGGTATCGAATAGCATCGAGGAACAAAGCAGCTACTCGGGTGGGGCGGATTCGGGGGTGGCTCTGTGGATCATTCGTGTGAGATAATGCTCGCCTCTGGTGTTAACAAGCGTATTCGGTTGGGCCACGCGACGGGAGAGTCGGTGAGCACGGCGCACGAGCTGTGGACACGGATGTAACCGGCCAGCGGATATTCTCACGCGGTCTCGTTTGGCGTTGAAAGGACGACACGACTTGGACCAGAACTTGTCTCATAAGCAGCTCTCGCGGATTCCGTAGGTGGGATTTAGCGGTCGAAATTTACAGAAAAAGCGCCGTCTGGATTGTCATGAGCGGCGTGGGCACCGCGGCATCGTCGTCTGTTACGTCTCATCACGATACCGACACCGACATTCTTGATCATGACCTCTTATCACCCTCCCACCACGCCGTATTGCCCACGCACGACCATCAAGTGGCCCTCGAACTCGAGCTTGCTTGTCTTGCGCAGTCTGACACCGCCTTGGGCGACCCTGCTGCTCATATGACACTCCAACACTCTCGTGACCACATCTTTGGCGACATCGACCACGTTGATGTCCATGTCAAGGATAACCACATCACAATGGTCGAGGCCGTCGACCCGGCCGTCACCCAGCAAGACTCCCAACAACAGTCGCCCGAATCTTCCTTGGAGCTAAAACGTGTCAAGGTGAGCTTCTCCCTCCTTCCCATCTCGTTCGCGGTTTTAGGCCTGTACTGGCCCCCTTTGCCATCATATTCATAAAGGCAGAGCCGTCATGCTGCAACATGCTCAGCTGCCCCGGGGAAACTCTCTCCTTTTATTCAAAACGTCTGCGCATCTCTCCTATTCATTTGTATCCCCGCCATTTGCATGACCTCATCAAGCACCTACTCTGACCGACACTTGCCATGTTCTTCAAAGGTTTACGAACTCGTTGGATCTCGATGGGTTGATCAAGGCACTGCATACTGCGCTGGCCAGCTGGATGACGCCAATCAAGCCTACCTCGTCGCCCGTTCCGAGCTGGACTTTAACAAGATCATCCTCTCAACTGCCATCCGCTCCAATGATGTATATCAGCGGCAACAAGGTATGCATACTCCCCCATGCATATTGTGTGGAGATTTCACGACGTATTATATGTGCTGTTTCGAACTCATACAACCCGTAGAGAGCTTGATAGTATGGACGGAACCCAACGGGGCCGACTACGCCCTGAGTTTTCAGGATGCCGAAGGATGTGCAGAGGTGTGGAACTTCATCATAGAGGTCCAACGTCACTTGAATTCCGGAGGTCAGCACTGGTTCGCCCTTAGCCCACACCTCGTTTCGTGCTCTCTGACCTGTCTGACTAATGCATATCTCATCCAAATCTCTCCCTGAAGATCAGGGGATTGGCTCATCGTCTCCGGGTGGCGAGCACTCTGCAACCACTGTCAATATCATCCGCACTGGCCATCTGCCCACTCCTCAGCTCGGCAACATACAAGATATCGAGGGTGCGATCAAGACCCTTTCGAGAGGTCAAGCGGTCAAGGAAAAGATATGCGAGTACATACAGCGTGAGGTACGCCGTGTTTTACAGTCCCACATAATTTCGGGCCATATTTTGACGAGAGTAACAGCACTACATCAAGGCCCTTATCGATGTCCTGAACATGGCAGAAGACCTCGAGAGCCTGGACAATTTGCATGCCCTATGTAGTCTCGTGCAAACTATTTGTAAGTGCGAGATATTGTTTCGTTAGCATCATTAACATTGTTCAGTGATGATGAACGATCATGGAATTTACGAGCATATACTCGAGGATGACATCTTCTTTGGAGTCGTCGGAATGCTCGAGTGTACGCTACGCTCTTCTCGTGCTTTTTGTGATCTTGACTTCAGCGACATAGATGACCCAGAGTTTCCTACACACAAGGCCAATTACCGTGAATTCCTTCATCTCAATACACACTTCCACCAACCAATCCCGATACGAGACGATCTTATCCGGAAGAAGGTTCACCATACCTACCGCCTCCAGTTCCTCAAGGATGTCGTACTTGCACGCGCGCTCGACGATTCAACGTTCAACGTTTTGAACTCGTGCATCATCTTCAACCAAATAGATATCATCAATCACATCCAAAATGATCCCATCTTCCTCCACGACATAGTCAGGTTGTATGTGAGTGAGGAAGTGCTTGCTGGACCTAGAACAGGGCCGGAGGACGGGGAGGGGGCATCAAAGGGGCCAGGAAAGACATCTCATGAGAAGATTCCAAATGGACACGACACACACATGGTTACGCAGTTCTCATTCAGTCCTGCGGGCAACCTCACTGAAAGCGACAATGCATTCCGTCGTGAGGTTGTCGCACTCATTCAACAGCTCTGTGCAATGGGCAAGAATGTCCAGCTACCTGCACGGTTGGCACTCTTCCGAACACTGGTTGACCGAGGGATTTTGTTCGCTGTCCAATGGGCATTTTCGTTGCCTGAAAAGGAGGAGGGATCGAAGGGTGTGGTCAGCTCTGCAGGCGAGATCATGGCTATCTTACTTGATCACGACCTGCATGGCGTTCGCGGACATGTATGCAAGCAGGCCGTCGCTCTTGAAAGGGAAAAAGAGGCTGGTCGGTCAGGAACTGACAAGGCAGAGACACTTCTGAAACTAATGTGTCGAGTCATGATCCAAAGTCGGGATGTGGCGGTGCAATGTCAGATTGGCGACGCGCTGAAAGCTTTGCTAGATGTTTCACAGAGCATTGGCGGTCCCGGTGCCACGCCTGTAGGTACTCTACCTAGAGCCATTACTATACCACTGATGTTTTGACTTAGGCGGCTATCAGCGCGAAGCTTTTGGCTCGCCCAAAAGACGATCCGGGAACTGAGAGGTTTCTAGACTATTTCTACAAGAATTGCCTAGAGGTCCTATTCAAACCCTATGGCGATATACCAGACTTTAGGAAGCAAGCAGGTATGCAAACATTTTACGAACCCCGGGAACAGGAACTGAAGGTGATCATTCTAGACCCAGCTTTAAAGCTCTCGCGAGAAAAGACTAACCTTTTCCTACACTTATCGGACTTACTTTGCAATTTCGCCCAACAGCACGCTTTCCGAAGCCATTTCCACATGCTCTCTTCAAATATATCCGCTCGTATGGCTACACTACTTGGCGTTCGAGATAAGCATCTTCGGCTGGGTTTGTGGCAGTTCTTGTGCAATTCTACGATCTGATGTCTCAGTTCCGTCTTAATTGTAGCTGCATTCCGATTTTTCCGAATATGCCTTAAAATCAACAACAAGAACTTTCTCGCTCACCTTGTGAAACTTGATGTTTTCAAACCTATACTGGAACTCACGCTGCAGGAATCACATCGAGAAAGTCTATTGAGTGCTTCGTGTCAAGAGTTCTTTGAACACATGCGACGGGTAAACCGGACGTCTTCACTACTTCGTGCTGAAGCTCACACCACTCTCCACAGGAAAATATAAAAGACCTGATTAACCACTGTATGACAGTTCATGGAGACATTGTCCGTATGCTCAGCGACACAAGATTGGGTGGCCCACGCTTCTCTGCGTTCATTCGTCGTTGGGAAATCAATGTCGAGCCTCTACCCAAGGAGGAGGCTAAGAGCGACCGGTAAGTCCGGATTGGGCCTCGAGAATCCGCTGCTAATTTGTCACAGAAATTCTATCAATCTGCGTCGCACAGACCGTAGTATTGATGCCGAAGAAGAAGAGTACTTTAACGGTGATGACGATGAAGGTGAAGCGGCCCCTCCATTCATTAGCTCAGCGGCCCTCGCCAGTCGCACCGGTTCCCCACTAAACGTAGTCAAGCGTAGACGGCGCATCCCTATTGCACCATCCAAACTCCCACGACCTCAAGGTCTCGTCCTCCCTCGTACACCTCCCCTACCTTCTCTCATGGACTATGGCGACGACGATGAGGAAATCGGATCCCCATCCCCAGAAACATCCCTCCTCGTTATTCCATCGAGAGCTGTTTTCAAGGAAAACTCACCCACACCATTGTCTCCTTCCATGGATGTACCCCCAAGCCCACGGTTAGCGCATCGCCAAATCTCTCGACCATCCTCGATCCCCCGAAGGCGCACCTATGAGGAAGATGACAACGTTTTAGAATCACTCCTGCGTCAGAAAGGGAGCCCTTCATTACCTTCGCCAAATGAACTATCCACTAAGCCGAACCCCAAAAGTCAATTGCCCCCCATACGGTTGTCTGAAAAACGGCGAAGAGAAAATGACGACGAGGACGAACTGCTGGAACGTCTCGCCAGCAAACCCAGGCGTGCGGATCTCGGCATCCAAAAAAGAGACGAACCGG
Source organism: Boletus rubropictus (assembly GCA_038092695.1). Taxonomy (NCBI): domain Eukaryota; kingdom Fungi; phylum Basidiomycota; class Agaricomycetes; order Boletales; family Boletaceae; genus Boletus; species Boletus rubropictus. Next base: position 9,912 of record JBBPQW010000553.1, read on the forward strand.
TTGGTGGTCGAGCTGCTGCGATGAAACTGGGCGATGACCCACCTAAACGAATGAAAGTAACGATTCGTCCGTTGGGTATGACCGTCGCACAATCGATGTCCTCGGTCCCTCCAGATCCTGGTGCAAAGGACGGGGATATGGGGTGAGCCACGTTATCCTTGATGGGTATGCCACGGGAGCTTGCTTGGGAGGGATGTCGCTGGATAGTGTAGACCACAAGTGCACTACCGTGTGTATCTCTACATCTGAACACCGTCGAGTCATGTTAGTCTCAATAGTGGTACACAGGATTCAGTACTAGCGCTCAGAGTAAAAAGTCTGACCGTGCATCCACTATGCTTGAAGCTGGAGCGCTGATCAAGGCGGCGGCGGGAGAGTATGGGAAGCCGGACAACCATGCTCGGTCTGTGCTTCGAATTTCACCGACTGCATACTCCATTCGGCGATTTGAAAAGTGAGGACTCCAGTCACCGATTTTAAAATTTACAATTCAAAATCTGTAAAACTCAAAAAAGGCAATTGAGGTACAGAGGGATAGCGAACACTGAAGTACAAAGTCATCAAGTGATACCAATGACCATCGAAACCTACGACCTCTAAAGATCTCAAATCCATCCAACCCGAAACCCGGCCACCTGCAGTACTTGTTGAACAAGTGTTGCGTTTCGAAAAGAGCTACCCCCAACTCTACATTGCCTTCGCCGAACAAGTTCTTGCCGAGATAGCTAGCATAGAGACTGAGAGAGTACCAGTAATAAAAACATGAAAAACTCACTGGTGGGTAAGGATCTGTGGATCAGTTAGAAGTAATCCATGACCTATAAAAGATATCACTAATTGAGTTGCTACTTTGAGGCACAGTTCACTTACCCTGGTAGTCAGAGATATATGTAAGCTCCTTAGTTGCGAGGTATTGAACATGCTGCGTGAAGGTGAGGAACTCAGCAATCTCATTTGCTGTCACATTATTGAGCATGTGAGGCATTGCATCACCATTATGAATATACTTGACAAAGCTCTTGCCAGTGGGTAACAGAATAATTACATGGCCATCACTGGTTTATACTCAACATGATACATTTTGGGAATGAATCATAGAATGGGACAAAAATATAAAAACTTAGCTTGTTGTGTAAAGGTTTGATAATCATGATTGCTGAAGTTGTTGTATATAGTCACTTTATATGACATTATAAACTTTTCAAATTCAGTGATGTGGTGCTGGGAGTCTGCCCCTTTGTTAGCATAGTTCCAGATGCCTTCTCAGAATAGGCAATAATAATGCCAGCATGATGCTGGCATTAGAATGATGATGAGATTGACACTGTGCCCATAGTCTGGGTGAACACCTTTTCTTCCAATGAGGAAGATGAGGTTGATAATAATCTTTAAATCCCACTTTGTACTTCAGTGTTTGCTATCCCTCTGTACCTCAATTGCCTTTTTTGAGTTTTATAGATTTTAAACTGTAAATTTTAAAATCGGTGACTGGAGTCCTCACTTTTCAAATCGCCGAATGGAGTATGCAGTCGGTGAAATTCGAAGCACAGACCGAGCGCGGTTGTCCGGCTTTCCATATGAGAGAGACCTATAACGGATAGGGAGTGGTGTTGATACACCACATCTCATCGCCTCGGGTCTGCGGGACAAAGCGGAATGGGTTCGGGCACAGCCCGGAGCCTATACTCATGGGCTACCGATCCTGTTTGTCGCGTCCATCAGCCCCTCTCCGAGTATCAGGATCGTGCACGGTACGCACAATGACGGGTGAAGAGGCGGAGTGGATAGCAGTTTCGAGTCGAATTTCGAGTCGGCGTAAGCTCTCGTCAGACAATCCACAAGACTGTGATGGGGAAGCATGAAGGGTGTGCCGTCGATCGAGAGGGGCGACCTAGTCAGCATGTTGGTGCAGGGAACCATGCCGGCTAGTTCTGGCGTGATCCGAGAAAAAAACTGCCCCAGTGAGGCTCGAACTCACGACCTTCCGATGGTCATTTAACAGTCGGACGCTGTAACCAACTCAGCCATGGGGCACATACCGAGAATCTTTATAGTATAATGAATAACCTTTTGAAGGTCGTCGTCAAGGTGTCGAACCAAGCACAGGTTTACTGTGTCAATTCTTTTATCCCTCACTGCGTAGACAAAGCGCTCCCTTTTCCTGTATTCCACCGCCCTCTCCTCCACCCTTCGTATGCATCGCTTCCTCATCGCCGTCAGTATTGGACCCATGTCCGCCGTCATCGTCCTGCTCCATGATCCCGTCCCTTCTCCCTCCACCTTGATCCCAACGCCTACCTTGTGACTTCCTTTTCGGTATAACAGCCCAAAGCGCTTCTTCCCAGTTCCGCGTGTCAATCCATTTCAAGAGGATTTCAAAGACCTGTTATACGAGCAGTATCACATCAAGCACAGAGTCAGTAGGATCACAATAGCTGAAAGGAGCAAAGAACGGAAGGTCGGATTACATCCAGTTTTCAAACCCAAATGTCTCTCCAAAGCTTGCAAGCGGTATAAACTAGAAAACGAACCTGGTTGACGGTGAGCACCTTGCGAGTGGCAAGTGAGATGTGACGGCCGATTGGGAGGTGGGCATGACGGATCTGCGAGTCGATAGCTTTGTTTAAACAGAGATTCTGATTGTCCTCCAGTTAGACTGTCGCATGTGGTAGATACAAGATTTCTGCGCACAAACCTTGTGACGATTGTGATCACATATTCCGCCGATGATATAGGTCTCCCCCTCGTTGAGCTCGAGCAATTCTTCCGAGGAGTCGGCGGTTAGATAAACGATCTTCCTACGATCGGCTTGAGCCGGGAGCGCTATGCTGTGTCGCGTATTTGTTTCTTCATTGGAAGATTGGGGGCGTTGAAAGGGAGCTGTCCACAATCGGTCATAGCCCTCCTCCCACCACTCCGTCCTTGACCACCTCCTGTAGCTTCCATCGTTTGTGGCATCTAACCTTTGTTTGGTGTTGCCATTAAGCGAGGTGAATATTAGCTCCGAGAATGCGTGCGCGGCATGTCTGTTTGCGCTGTACGTATATGCCAATTGAGAAGTAAGAGAGTTGATCTCCTACGCTTGGCGAGATCACCTCACCGAGAGGACAAGAGCAAAGTGAAACACCCACCTTGTCTGACATCAGCTCATCAAAACCTAGATCAATCACGACCCTGGCGTTAAATATTTCCGTCTCGCTCCCGCAATTTTTCCGTCTTTTTCGAGAGATGCTTTCGCCGACTTCACTGTTTGCAACAGCCTGGCCTTGTTCACGGCGTTTATTCTTCTTCGCTGCCTTTTCGCGTGCGCGTCGCTCAAGCTTAAGTTCGTGGAGCCTCGCGGCTTTTGCGGCTCGTTTTCGCGCGTTCTTGGAGAGACCCTGAAGGTGTGATGATTCTCCCTCCTGTCCTGTTTTTAGCTGACTGGCGGCGTCGACTAGCTGGTGTGTGTCCATGAGTGGCAAACAGTGGCGAATTTGGGGTTTGGTAGCCGGCGGTTCGGTTTGAGCCGAGAGGTACGTGAATTCTTGCGAGCGTTTCCTTGCCCATCTTCGTCTTCAAGGAATATTCCTCTGGCGCAGGGTTTCTCGTAGTACCTCCTTCGTTTCTCTGGGATCTTCGCCTCTTTGACTCGTCGAGATCACGTTCCCGAATCATTAATGGGGACTAGAGTCATACCTTCTCTCAGGGGACCCTGCGAGGTCGTCAGGCCTTCCACAAAACACACTGCAACTGTCATCTTCTTGCATGTATGCTTTCTCCGTAATTGGCATAGCCTCTTCGCTTCCTGGTATTTCTTATATCTGCCTCTGCTTAACAGGGTCTTGGTGACAGTGGCAGTGGTTGGCTTGGCATCGTGAAAATGATCAGAGACGAATTACCCCACGTCAAGTGGCTGCTTCCCAATGCTCCAAGCCGCAGCATGACCGCCAACCGTGGTTTTGTGATGCCTGGTTGGTTCGATCTACTCTCATGGGATTTAGGAGACAAACACGAAGACCGCGACGGAATGCTGGACTCCGCCCGTACGATCGACAAGTATATCCAGGATGAGATTAGTGCTGGCATACCGGCTGAGCGCATCGTCGTTGGCGGATTCAGTCAAGGCGGCTCCATGTCGCTTTTAGCAGGACTGACAGCACGAAGAGAGGACGGACTATTCGGAGGAAAATATGGTTGGAAGCTCGGTGGAGTGGCCGTGCTGAGCGGCTGGATGCCACTACAAGATACATTTCCAAAGGTTGCTCTCACTCGCTGTGATACGCGGGATGATGCTTATGAACTTCCTTAGATGGCCTCTCCCCACTTGACCACGACACCAATACTTATGTGTCATGGGACTGCTGATACCGTCGTGCCCTATAGTTTAGGCCAGAGAGCAGGCAGAATACTCACGAACGACCTGGGTCTAGCCGCTCTTGAGGATCTGTCACTTTCCATGTTGATTCCGCCTAGCGGCTACTCGCCAGGGGAGGGCAAACTGGGCATGGCGGGGTTAAGTTTCAGATCCTACAGATCAGTTGGGCATGAGGCATGCGAACGAATGCTTGAAGACCTCAAAGAGTTCTTGAAACGTGTACTCTTCTAGTGACTGACACTCAATTGTTTTTCTTTTTTTCACGGCAGGTGAGCCAATTTACGGAAACAATCGACAATACTATGGCAGACGCATTTCGAGTTTGTGGTACTTTTTCAGGGATCTTACGATGTGACTGTGACCGCTAAAAAGTCCGAACAGCGGAGACCACAAAGTTGCATTGGACTCCAGACACCATTTGGCAGATCCTTGCATTACATTGTATATAACACTACAACTTCCCTCATGATCCTCACATTTCTTCCTCTCTATCAGTATCATCTTTACCATTCCACTCATTACTCATCTTGTCCTACTTGTTGCTAAGTCATGCTGTTCGCTTGTCAGACAGTTGTAGAAGCCATACCTATAATAGGGTATATTATAGGTATGGGAAACTTGTGTGAATATTTACTGTATATCTGTACCATCATGGGTACATAGATATGGGTCTGACTATGGCCAAAAGCTCATATCTGTAGGGGTTAAGATCTGGATATTGTGTAGATAGGTAAATTACTTGCTTATACCCATATCTATAGTTATATTCATATGATCATAAGTTTGGCAAAAAGTGTGGTAGACATATATTGGTAGTCTAGTATGTAGGACCTAGGCTGAGTAATAGACTTATGTCTTTGTGCAAACTGGCTGTAATGCTGTGCTTCTCTGTTTACTCCACCTTCAATCACTTCAAGAAACACCACACCTTCAGCAGCCTGTTGCTTTCACACAGACTATCTCTGGCCAGCACAAAGGTAGACAATTGGTAACACCCTTACACTGACTCTCAGAGACCCCCTGCTGTCAGCTCATTCCCAATTCACACCACCCAGCAATGGATTACCCTGAGAAGCAACCCCCCAACTTTGTGGGACCTGGCTTTATGGGCCTAGTGGAACTAGTTATGGCAAGAGAGAACATGGAAAGAGATGAGGCCATAGTGGAACTTTGCAGACAATGGGATGAGAAAGGAATTGATGCCTTGCACCCAGGAAGGGATGCACCTGGAGGAGCCAGGCAACAGAAAGGTGGAGACCAAGGGAAAGAGCAGGAAAGAGATAATTGTGCTGAACCCCAAGATGACCATGAGAACCATGATGTTGCTGACATGGCACAATGTCCCCTGGCCATCCCAGCATGCTCCCTATCCATCCAGCCACCAAGTGAGGCAGCACTGCCGACCACCACAGCCATCACTTTTGATTCCAAAGTTAGTGTAGCATCAATCCTAGTGTTGAGACTCTCAGAGTATGCCCTGAAGTGCATTGAAAACTGGAAACATGTACAAATGTGGTACTTCACAAGAAAAGGCCTCTGTGAGGCAGCTAGAGCAGTCTGGCAAGCAGACAAAAATGAGACATTGGCCATCTCCAAGGCAGCAGCAGGAAATGTAACCATCCAGTTGGCCAACTTGCTCTTAGCCTTCAAGAATGCCAAACTCAACCACCAGTTGTCATATGTGGAATTCATGTTCACCAAGAACATGTTCCTCATAGCAATTGAAAATGCAAAGTGGGGGGATGATGTAGTAGATTTGTTTAATTGGTTTTTCCACCACCTTGACACCCACAAAATGTAAGAGGAAGGTGAAATGGGCAAATGCATCCTATTGCATTATGCATCTTGAGTAAGATTAGACTAGCATGACAAGCTGATCACAGGCAAAGCTTACAACATTGGCACCCTAAATGAGGCTCTCATGGACAAGATCACCCAAGAGCTTGACACCAGAGACATCTGAGCAAACTTAGAACAGGTGTAGTTCCCCTTCACTCCCAAACTTTAAGACCCATATAGCTAACAAAAATTCCAATCTTCTTTTGAAACACCTCAAATAACACTTGCAGCACCTCTAATGTATGCACACCAACTGCTGCTGCATCACCCATTGAATTTTCCCTGCTCCTATCTTTTCCAACCATGCAACTATATGCTGCTGCTGCCAATTTGGCCCCACCTTCCTCACACTACAGGACAACCACACATTGTTTCACCATGCTGCTGCTGCTGATCTGGCCCCACCTCCCCACACCATGGGGCAACCACATATTGCTTTACCATGCTGCTGCTGCCAATCTGGCCCCACCCCCCCCATGATGGGTTGATTCCTCATCATACACTGCTGCTGCTGCTTCATAGTCTAACCACAATATAGCTGCAATAAGAGAGGCAGAACTGGTTCCAACAGTCTGACCACAGAAAGTGGCAGCATAAAATGGCCAGACAGAGTGTCAGGGCACAACCTGAACCAACAATAATGGCTTGTGGAACCCAGGGACATGGTATAAGCAACAAGTGCAATGATATACACCTTGCGTAGAATCTAGCCAAGCATATACTCAAAGGCAAGATGAAGTCCTGCAGAGTAAAGAATACATGCCAAGGGTCTTGTTGATGACCAACCTCACACCAACGGAGAGTTCACAGCAAGGGTGAATTGCATAGAACTAGCTTATAGTACAAAGCACAAGAGAACACTATTTATATGATGAGAGTCCATATACAGACCAAGGAATATGATGGAAGGTAAGAGACCATTCCATGAAAGGGAAAGAGTGTTCCATAAGGAGAAGACAATAAGGGTTCTATGGAGCATTCTAGAAATGGAAGGAATGTTCCATCTGAAACTATGGATGAGAAAAAGAAAGGTCAATGCAAGTGGAAATATTGGGCTCGCTAGGATGACCCAATGGGAAGAATGTACAAAGGAAAGAAATGAACTCAAGATACTGCCCTACCATAAGATGCAAGGAGTTAAGAATGAAGCTAGGCTGAAGATTTCAAGACTAACTACTATACAGATATCTCCTAGCTATATATACTATTATACAACCCTATACCCTTGGAATGACGTCATACCCTATATGCAATCCTAGGACCTGGGTACAGATAGTGAGTAAGCCTTAGGCAATGGGTATATCTAAATAAAGAGG
>JBBPQW010000554.1:0-17327 GCA_038092695.1 Boletus rubropictus
GCCGTTTCCTTGGCGTATACATTGGAGTGCACGGGCTGGAGTTTATTACTTTGTGTAGCCCCCCCCCCCCCCTTTCCGCCTGGTTCGACGCCGAGTCTGGTGGGAGGGGACGTCCGAACGTCCGACGGTGCTTTCCTCTCGGTCGAACATTTCCGATTCTTCTTCTTCCTTGCTTCATCGCCTAACCTGGATACGGCGTTGTGACCATGCGGATTCGAAACCCCGAGGTCTGAGTGGTGGCGGTTGTTCGCTTCGTTCCGAAATGGTCAATTCGTTGGCATGGGTCCTTCTTTCTTTCTTTCCCCCTCCTCGAGGGGGCAATGATTCGTCGCTCTGGAAACCCGACATGTACGTACGTCAGAACTGATAAGATATTGATATTGCAAAAACGAACGAGTCCATACGTATATACACACACACAAGCGAACGCTCTTTCCCGGTCGAATTCTCGAATCGGGGTGCTCGCCGGAACGACAGAGCTGTCCGGTGGAGAACACACACGGTGGAGGGCTGCGTGGGTTTCGAGTTTGCAGGGCGGGTCGAGTCTTTGGTCGTTTGTTCGTTGGCCAAAGCGGCGCGATCGAGAGTGGTACGGTGATGCTTGCGGGGACCTGTCCTGTCGTCCAGGGGACGACCCTAGCAAAACATCGCACTGGGCTCCAAAAAAGAGGATGAAAGAAACCGTGGAAGAAAATTAATATTGATACTGATCACGAGGGATACGTCCCCAGTCAGGTAGTTGAGGGCGTTCTGCGCTCCGCCGAATTCAATGGGTGACCGAAAAGAGGCAACATGAAAACGACTGGTTATGATATGAGATAATGGAGAGCGACGACGACGAACAAGGTGTGATGGAATCTAGGTCGAGAGGGGTCATCGCGGCGTGACGCCAAACCTGTGGCGACGCGTCGACAAAAATACAGATAGGGTTTGCGTATTGCAACTGGGAAAGATTCACTATGGGTGGAGTGGCGGGATGATTCGGAGGGGTTAGGGGTGCTTGCTTGGCGTCACAATTCCGTTTTGCGAGAAATCTGTCCAAACGTGAGCGGCCCACCTGGGTTGTCCACATGAGCCAGGCCCATGCGCATGAACATCAGAATCGAGACCGATCACTGGATACTTCTCGCCACCACGACCTGAATCGACCACATAGGGATATACCGATCACGGATACTTACAGATGGGGCTGAGAACGAACGAAAGCAACAAAAGAAAAGGACAACTTTGGGATGCTGACGAACAGGGTTCAAGCGGGACCCGGGTGACTCATCGGCTGCGGAAAAGAATGAAGGCCATCGATATATATTTATGAAGTCGGCGCAGTCGCGCAAACGAGATGGGCGTCATTGCCGAATAGCGCTGGCGCTGGCAAAAATGGCGTTTGTACGCGAAATCTGATTGGCGACGCGATGCCAGATAGATGGGATCGCGGAATCGTCCGGCGGTCGATCGGTATCCACGTGAAGGGGCGGCATCATTTGAGAGGTGACGCCTCGAACGCGATGGCAAAAGAATTTATAGAAGTATTTCTGACTTGCGATGTGGCTCTAGGGGAATAACAGCGAACTGTATGGGAAAAAACGTTCCATCACTATTGTCGACGCTGTGGCAAGAGGGAACAGCTTACGACAACAATTGGAGATCGAGAGAGTCTCTGGAACGGCAGTGAGCGACGGTGAAATCAAATCGTTATCGTCGACGAACGTGTACAGCCAGAGGGCGAGCCAGTCCAGTGCACAAGTCTGCGACGAGGGATGTCAGCTTGCGAAAACAGGATTTGAAACCATCTCTACAGACGCGGTCACGGTAGGGGTCGGAAAGGAAGGTCAGAAGTCGACGAATGTGGAAAGGGGGGGCCGTGGTAGATAGCAAAACAAGAACAGAAGCAGAGTCAGGAGTAATTAGAGTTCAATTATTGGATATGAAGGGAATTACCAGCAGAGGTCGACAAGCAGCAATAAATGGTATGTTGCAGAAGGAGAGGAGATTGTGCTACGCTAGCGTCAAACTAAAGCTTGTCAGCGAGCAGGAGGACACGGAGGAAAGATAGAAGGACGGAGGACTCACCAATCACTAGTTCCCCTGGAGGCAAGGTAATACGTACGTGACTCGTGTTGGGAGTAAAGATAGCATATGCATGCAGTGTCAGCACGCACAATCTAGGAAATTAGTACGAAAACGTCAGATCGATAACCGTTCCTTCGCAGGCACCGTACCAAAATGCTGGTACACCATGAGCATGAGACGGCGATGCCCAGAGGCAGGACTGGAAGCTGATACACATGCTGGTGCTTCTGCCCACTCAGCGACCACTCATCTCGCTAACTTTTTTTTTCTCTTGTACTGCCCAGACATCGCCGCCACGTCCGTCTTACAGCACCTCTGAGCAACGAAATTTCCTCGGAGATGGGGGAGGGAGCATCTTGGCGTACGAAATCTGAGCGGATGATGTCAAGCAGGTGGGAATAAGTACACGAGATCTCTCGCTGTATTACCAAGGGCGGGTACGATGGGGGTTTACGCGATGAGACCATGTCGTGGAAAACGATATACACGCAGCGAAAAATGTGGACCAAGGACTGCGAAAAGCGGTAAGCCATGGGTCATCGATAATCTTAGGAGTCCTGATTTCATATCCAGTAGTGCATCGTTGCGTTACATGCGATGGGAGAAAGAAAACTGGACACTGCAGGGGTGTATTCAGTGGTGATAGAGTGACCAACTGAAAACGGATGGTGATCATGTGGAGAGTGAATGTCGACGCGTATGGGACACTGGAGTTAGGGCACTGAAGAATGGAGACCACGGCAAGGCTGCATTGCATGTCACGGGTGCTCGGAGGCGTGGTATAGGCCTCAAAACTGCTTCAAGTGTCGACCAATATAGTGGACGTATCTGATCGGGTAGGAAACAATGCGATCGAGCTTTCTTGGGAAACCAAACGTGCGGAGGCTGGGGTTTGGTGGGGTTTGATCAGGGAGCTTGTGCGCGCAGCAGCTGCTACGGAAAACATGGCGTGGAGAATGGAGACAAAGGGGGGCATGCAGAAAACGTGAAGACGGTAATGATCTGGGGCATGGGCCCCCGTGAACGACGAGGGATGAGCCTGGGACGTTGAATGGCACTCGACGATGTGGTGACCCACGCCGTAGCCTCGTTATCGTCCCCGCAGTCGTTCTAGATGATGGAGGAGGACATCATTGTTATGTCAGCGAGGCGTGACCAAGTCAGTCACAGGGCGGCGTCACGGGCGCGCACACACTCCGCCTCCCCGACATGACGAGTCCACTGGGATTGGCTGAGCTCATTCTGCCAGCACGCGGGGCAGCAAAGAAAGCGACCGCCAGCTTTGCAGAACAACTGAGCGACTCGCCGGGTCGCTCTGATGTCGAATCTCCCACATCGTCCAACCCTTTTCGTGAACCCACTCACAAGACACAGTCCGTCAAATACCGCTACAGCGCGACAGGGAAGCATCTTTCTTCTCCGCTCAAAGGCAGCTCTTCATCTCCGGAAAGAAAGCGAGGGAGGTCGAGGCAGGCGAAACCGGCGACGTCCACCCCCGCAGTGGCAGCGACTTCGCGTAAGCGCAAGGCTTCCCCTCCGTCCCTCCGAAAGGAGGACGTGCTGAACTCGATATTCGTTTCGTCCCCATCGCCGTTGTCGAGCGCACCAACTACCCCTAGCGTGACCACGAAAGACCTCCCGTTCTCGTCTACACTTGCGGCTAACGAGTCGATCCCGGACCCTTCAAAGCAGCTTCCTATCTCGAAAACCCTTTCCCTGCGCTCTTTGGGGCCCACCCCCTCGAAATTCAGCGTATTCTCACAACCCTTGTCTCCCAAACGGAAGCAAAAGAAGAACAAGACAGATGCAGCAAAGGGTCTTGACATCTGGGATATTGGATATTCTGTTTGGGTATTTGTAAATCAGTCTGGCGTACTTGCGGACAGTCAGGGCAATCTCGAATTGTCTGAATGCCTCATGTGGTGGCCCGCTCAGGTGTGTTTCAACGTTGAGGGCCCGAGATGGCTACTCTATATGTGTCACCGCAGGTTGTACAGAAAAATCCTCTCCGCGTATCAATGTTCGGAGACTTTCCATCCTCATCCTCGACTGGCAGAGGCCTTTGTACGATCTTTGCTCCCTCATCCTCTAATATCCAATCCATCAATGACGAGAGTGGTGCTAAGCGTTTCTCGCGTTCCACCTTTCGCCTCACCTCCCTGTCTGCAGATGACGATAACAATCCCCCGAGCAAGAAACCACGTCTTGACGAAAGTGCATCCATCGAAGCCAAATGGGAATCCGCTGTCCAGTGTATGGAAAAGGCTTCCACGCTTGAGAAAGATGGACTTCCAGCACTTTTATCCTCCTACGCCACGACTGGAACCCATTTCTATGACTCTCTCGACGACTCAGACTCCGACATATCCAACCTCCGCCAGTCTTTGCTCACGCCTGCAAGCTCAGCTTCGAAAATGGCAAAGCCAAAGGGATCGACAAGGAAATTGAAGCCGCAACGCTCGAGAGCCAACTTGAATGACGACGTGAGCATGAGCACACCGCGCGGCTGGTCGCCCTGCCCTCCAGATCCAACCCTCCAAATTCCGGGAGAACTGGTTCTCGCCTTGGCTCCCAGAACGGGAGGCGTTTACTGGCCTGCACGGATTATCGAACATACCCCAGGTCGAAAGGAGAAATACAAGGTCAGGTTCCTGGACGATAAAGAACACGTAATCGCGAGGGATAAGTTTTGGACATCAGAAGAGGAGGGGTTCGTCCGGTGTACATTGGGAGAGTGGGAGAGTGCGGTCAAGACCATTGACGATGCCGACTCCGGAGACGAGGGCGGGGAATATCGTGCTAACGATGATGCGAACGCCTGGGATCCCACGTCTGCTTTACCGCCACCACCATCCGCGAAAGACTTTGAAGATCTTCCCGTCTTCGCACAGCTCGCATATGTCAAACCCATCTTGCAAGCGATTCTGAACAAGGAATATGCACCTGCAAGAGAGAAACATGAGGCATTTGTGAGGGGTGGATCGGGGAGGGTTGCACTGTTGAAGTCAGCTGGCGTGAGAGGGGGCATGGATGCGCGCTTCGTGAAGGCGGTTCAAAAAGCGATATGTAAATGGGTGCTTGGGGACAGCGGGGTCAGACCTGAGAGAATGGACACTGAGGACATCGCGACGACCGGGACCAGTGGAACAGAAGGGACGGGTGGGGTAGAGGCAGGGGCCACTGCTGAAGTCGTTTCTCCAAAACTCGTTCCGCCCAAGATCTCGCCTCGCGATTCGATGGAGGACAATAAGATGGTAGGTATCGAAGGCTTGGTTGTTCCGGAAGACGTGTGCACGGGCAAGAACGACAGCGCGGAGAACGGGGTTCTACCTCTGACCACACCTGATAAGCAGATTGAGGTCGCTCGGGACTCCGAGATGGCTGTTGATGAGCAAGGACAGGTGACGTGCATTCCCATCATCTTGATCGGTTCGACTCAACCCATGAGCTATAGCAAACAGTATCTTTGCCTCTTGCGAGTGATGTAGCCCTAAGTCCTGGAGTCAAGCAAGCATCCCTGGCACCTAAGAGTCAATTAGATGTGTGACACATTACAATTACACATGGGATCTGATGCTGAGCACATAATAGCTTCTGGCCGAGGTCTCACAAGCAGTCGCAACTGAACCATCGCTACTACCCTCTCATCCTGAAGCACCTAGGCTGAAAGTCGAGCTAGGGGACACAGCATGCAGGGTAATCCAGCTGTATCTCCGTAGATGTATTCTCAACCATATCTTAGGGCACGACTCCACAGCCGAGCCCACTTACTCCCCTTCCAGACGAAGACCAATATTCACTCTCTCGTAGAAGTTCTCTGATTGTGTGTGGAGAGTTTGAGGCTCTATCCGGTGTCGAGAAACTTGACGTAAACGCCTCTCTTGTCACTCCACACGGTCCCTGACTTGCCTGACAGTATTGCCTCAATATTCTCCTTCCCGAAGCCATCCAACAACTCCTCCTCTGGCGTTCTGGCGAACGCGCTTCCTCTGTGCTTCTCTCTCCTGAAGAGGAGCAGAGGTTACATGATGTGGGTGCTCGCAAAGCTGCGGAGACTGACTGGGTGGACGACGTGATGAGACTTCGAGCCGCACAAGGTAGGTTATGGGGTATGGATTCAATCAAGAAGACAGAGGACAAGGAGGTGGAAGGCGGAACGAGGTCACGGTCTCGGCGAGGACCCGTCTCGAGATTTTGACACCAGTCGCTTGGCGTGTCGGACATTGCTCCATCAATTATTATTGTTTTTTGAGTTCGCTAGTGGTTCAACTCGAATCGTATCTGTGTTTGAACGCGGCTCGCAGATTGGCAGAAACCTCTGACGTGGCTGAACGTATCCTTGTGCGCAGCTACGTTTCCAACACTCCTTGTTCCCACAGAGCCTCTGTGTCGTCGCGCTGTACCATACACGAAACGGGCTTTCGTGAAAGCTCTTCACGTTCGTTTCTCACAGTAGATGCTTGTCAATGCCACCGCCGACGTCCAGTGAGGCCTGGTTAGCCGCACGCCGATTCGGAATTGTGATTGATGCTGGGTCGTCTGGTTCTCGGCTTCAAATATACAGCTGGAAAGACCCACAAGTCGTGCTGGAAGACTATGGCGACGCTGTTCGGAACGTGCTACCAAAGGTAGAGAAAGGGGTTCAATTCGGGGAGGATTGGATCACAAAGGTCGAGCCTGGTGCGCCTCGTGCTTCCTTTTTTTTTTTCGTACTTGGCCGCGCACTTTGGGGATACGTCCATGGCTGATGCCAATGGTTTTTTGTGTCTAGGTTTATCTTCGTTCGGGGACAATCCGGATGGAGTGGCTGGATACTTGGAACCCCTGATTCGACATGCACGCTCGCAAATTCCACCGTCACTCGAGTCGAATACACCCCTTTTCCTCCTTGCGACGGCAGGCATGCGCCTGCTAGCACCTCTTCAACAGGCGCGCGTCTTGAACGCGGCGTGTACCTATCTCCGGACCGCCTCCGCCTTTCGTATCGAACCTGAGTCCAAGGACGGGCCGTGCGGTTCGAGCGTGCAGATCATCACAGGCGAGGAGGAGGGCCTGTTTGGGTGGATAGCAGTCAACTATCTGATGGATGGCTTTGTCGGGCGTAACAAGAACGAGAAGACGACGTACGGGTTCTTGGACATGGGCGGGGCGTCGACGCAGATTGCATTTGAGCCTACAGAAGAGGATGTGACACAGGATGAATCGGCACTGGTTGACGTCAGGTTGAGACTGTTGGGAGGGGCGGAGATAAAGCACAGGGTGTTTGTGACGACGTGGTTGGGGTATGGGACGAATCGGGCGAGGGAGCGGTATGTCGCCGAGGTGATCAAGAGTGCGGACGGTGCCCAGACGCTCGACGGTATGGATTCGCACACGATACACGACCCGTGTCTACCAAAGGACCTGACACTCGCGGAGACGGTGCCGTCGTACAAGGAACTATCCACGTCTCATACAACGTCACTTGCGTTGATGGGTACGGGTTCTTTCACGCAATGTCTACAAAAGACTGCGCCTCTCCTCAACAAGGACGCCCCATGTTCGGATGCTCCATGTTTGTTCAATGGCGTTCATGTCCCCAGTATCAACTTTTCGTCCTCTCACTTTATCGGGGTCTCAGATTTCTGGTATTCCTCAGAACACGTCTTCGGACTCGGCGGTCCGTACGACTTCGTTCAGTACGAGCGTGCTGCCTCTCAGTTTTGTGCGCGAGATTGGGATGGGATCGTCAAACAACATGAAATGTCGAAAAAGGCGGGTTTACTCGGCGGAGATGGGGAGGTGATGGAAAACGGACAGGTCGTCGAGACAGGTGTATGGGGAGACAAGGTTGAAATCTCGCGACTGCAGATGCAGTGTTTCAAGGCAGCATGGGTCACGAACGTATTGCATGAAGGCATTGGGATGCCTCGCATCGTCGACCCTGGAGGTAATTCGACCACTCGGGCCGAAAAGGTTGCACAGCAAGCTGAGAAGAAGGGACTCGGGCGACCCCTGTTCCAGTCTGCGGATGCCGTCGGAGGCATCGCGATTAGTTGGACGCTTGGGAAGATGGTTCTTGAAGCGAGTAAAGAGGTGAAGCCCTTGTCCAGTCACAGCAGACCTCTCGTGGATCCTGTGCAGGATGTGCCCACGAATTTGCGGAATCCTCCTATCACACCGATTCGGCCACCTTTCCTAGACCTGGACGCGATCGAGGAGAAGATATCACAACATTTACCCCCTGCTTTAACACGAAAGTCTCTTGGCTTTTCGCCTGTCATGTTTCTATTTTACACTGTTGTGTTGTCGCTCTTGTTCTGTATGGCACTCCGACTACGTCGACCTTTTGGTCTTGCCTTACGGCGACTGATGCGAGCACCACTCAGGCGCGGGGTTGACAATGCATACTTGATGGAAGAGGGTGGTATTTCTCAAAGTGCTCCATCTTCCATGCTGCCACCCTCTCTCCTCCGACCTCTCCGTCGTCTCGTCTCGTCTAACTCGTCTCATCCCCGCCCCCTACCGCTCAATACAACCTCCCATCCCGTCCGACCCCCCCTCCGACATACGCACTCCTCACCAGCATCCACCACCACGCACACCTCGCCTTCGTATCACGAGCACACCTACCTCTCGATCGGCACCTCTACGGCGTCTCAGTATCATTCGCGTGCGTCCTCGCCGACATCAGGGATAGTGTCGATGCCAGTGCCGGACGAGGCGCCGTCGCATAGTATCGCATCATTGTCGTCGGTGATGGCCCGGTCGAGAAATGCATCGCAAGTTAGTTTGGCAACGCTCGTGCCGAGACAGACGCCGCTTTCGCGTGCTGTGAGTCTCGGTACGTCGCAGATACCAAATGGACACTACCACGAATGACACCCAACACCCAACACACGATTGCCCTTTGTCTCGTGTCCATGGTGGTATGGAACATGGTATGGCTGCCGCTTGAGTCTTGTGACTATGGAAAGGGCACGATTCTTCTTTTGACGTGCTTTACTTATCAACTACTTTTTTTTTTTTCTTTTTTTACGATCGAGACAGATAAAGCGATGTCTTACACGGACGCAAACGTGCGCGATATAATGGAATACCTGTTCGATATGCGAGGTTCCTGGCATTGGAGTGATCGCCTCGACAGGTTTGTGGTCGTCGTCAGCGAATCATTGGACCACGGAGAGCAACCTAGATCTCGGTGCTATGGCACATCGAGATCCAGTTTGGCGTGGGCCACGCAACAATATTAATGAGCGCGTCGGTGCTAACATGCCGCGAAGGATAGGAATTCGCGAACAATCCCAATCCCGGTCTTTATCTAACTGCAGGCGTGGCCAGAAGCCGTTGGCGCGATACGCCAGTAGATCAAATCTAGGGCCTCGCGTGACCTCACTCAGGGATTGCCTGGACGTTTACGTCTTGGGTTAAACCCTGAGCTCAGACTTCACCGCTACCATCTTTGTATGATCAGAACGACCGTGACTGTCTTCTGATCTCGCTGGTTTGGTTCGGGCGTCAGGAGACCAATACCGTGTATGGATTCAGTCTCCGATAGGCTCGCTCGCCGCAAACTTGTCTCTTGACTACTTTCATGTTCAATCAGTTCCTAGGCCAGTCTGTTTCCACTTCCAGGTTGTATCGTGGTATGTCACGTCGTATCCTTGGTTAACGGCGCTTACTATTTGACACACGTCGTAGATTTCAGCCGTGAAATAGTACAAATTAAATCATCGCAGCAATGTTTTGGTTGCCTTCTTGTTCATCCCTTACTATGGCTGATAATGATATCTCTCCGACACAGTCTGGTTTGATTTCGTCAGCGGCACTCCCCTGTCGGGTCTGACGAGACTTCTGTCAATGCTTTGTGACGAAAAAAATCAAGTTCATCATCCCTCCCTTGAAGAAAGCCAAGGTTTCGGTACCTTCATCTTTGTCCAACTCTTCTCGTTCTCCTGGATCAGACGAACTTCAAGACTATTTACGACAGCCATTAGAAAAGGTAAAAGACCCTTTGAAATGGTGGATAAACAACCACAACAGCTATCCGAACTTGTATCAGATGGCACTCGATTACCCGGTCAGTGCTCTGGCTACGTGTCTATAGACTGTATCTCAATATTGGTCTCGCATTCTGTTAGCGACTTCAACAGCGTTGACGAGTGTTTTCCCAAGGCCGACAACTCCTGCACTTTTCGCGAAACCATCTCTCTCCGTCATCGACACGAACCTTTCTTTGCTTGGAATCATGGCTGCGATGTGCACTGATCACATTCCCTGATCTTGATGCCGCGAAGTCATTGAAGAAGCGGAAGTTGGTGGAAACAGAGGTACAATTGTTTGCATTGAATTCGTTGTACTCAATGCACAGCAAACTACGGGTTCCTTCACCGCGGGTACATGGACATGCCGCGGGTTATACCCGTAGTCAGGCCCGTGCTATACTCTAAATGGGATGGTACACTCGTCGTGAACTTCGATCTTTGGGAAGATGGAAAGTTTCGTCAATATCTGGTTACGATTCATCACCGAGGTCACCAATAAGGTCAGCAAATTGGGATCTGAATAGGGGGACACAAGGCACTGCGCGAACAGACCTTTTTGAGAATAGGGAAAGGTGTTTGCGGACACCTTCTGCGCGCTACGAGCAGACTGAAATATCTTTCTCCTTCACGCTTCAACACCAACAATTGCGTATCATTGATGAGGATGTCATCGACGAACTCCGGTGGGTGGCAGTTTTGAGGGGTGGTTGAACAATACTAATGATTGAGCAAGACCGACCGATAGAACTCGACATGGGTCGCGCTGAGTTGGTAGGGACAGTCGCCTTCCGGTCCGACGGAAAACACCTTTTGTGTGGGGGTGTGGACATTGGATTGGACGGTTATGCCCAAGTTGGTCATACATGTGAATGAGACATGGTTTGAGTGAGTGCACGGACATGGGTTCACGTCCCATTTTATAGGGAACGTTTTTCTAGAGTTCGAGCACGCCATTTTCGACAACGTGTTGGGGTGCACGCGCATTTGGTCGAATGGGATGGTATACTCGTCGTGAACCTCGATCTCTGGAAAGATGGAAAGTTTTGTAAATACTAGCTAATCATCAATGCATGACCAACGAGATCACCGAATTGGGATTCGAGTAAGGGACACCGGGGCGTGAACACACCATATTGAGAATAAGGAAACGTGTTCACGGACACCTTCTGCACACCGAGCAAAATCGAAACATTTTGCTCCTTCACACTTCGACACCGACGATTGTGTACCATTGGTGACGATGTCGTCGACAAATTCCAGTGCGTGGCAGTTCTGAGGGGTGATTGAATAATGCTGACAATTGAGTAAGACCAACCGATAGAACTCGACATGGGTCGCCCTCAGTGGGTACAGGCAGTCATGTTCCAGTCTGACGGAAAGCACATTTTGTGCGGGTGCGACAAATGGATTGGACGGTGGCAGCTTGCAAGTCGTCGAGAAGTTGGCAAACAAACAGGAATGGACTTGTGCGCCATTTCTGCATCAACCGATCACAAATGGGTAGTATGTGGAACT
This sequence comes from Boletus rubropictus, assembly GCA_038092695.1. Classification (NCBI taxonomy): domain Eukaryota; kingdom Fungi; phylum Basidiomycota; class Agaricomycetes; order Boletales; family Boletaceae; genus Boletus; species Boletus rubropictus. The sequence continues at coordinate 11,610 of JBBPQW010000554.1, forward strand.
ACAAAAGGCGCAAGTGTGTGGGATGCAGAGCTGCGGGAAAAGGTCATTGATGTGGAGGGCACAAACTACGTGGGTGCAGTCGATATCTCACCAGATTCGACGAGATTTGCCACTGGGACTGGAGGGGATCCCGAAACTGGCCGTACAGCGAGCATTTGGGATATCACAAGCGGAAAGAGACTCATCGGTCCACTCAAGCACGATGATGGTGTCAATGGGATCAAATTTTCTCCAGATGGCCTGCATGTCGCCACTGCATGCTACAAGGGGTCGATTCGTGTATTCGACAGTCGCAACAGTGATCAGCTTGTGACCATTAAAACCACCATTGTCCACAGGATCCCGGCCACTCCATTTGCATGGTCTGCTGACGGACAACGAATATTTCCCATGTCCGACGACAAGAAAATTAGATCGTTTGACATTTCTACCGGGAACCAGGTTGCAAAATCACCGACTCTTGATGGCGGTAGGGCCATATCTATGGCTCGAGCCCCCAGTGGCAAATTCATTGCTGCTTGTGCATGGGATCCAGATTCAATCTATTTTCTGGACACATCAACACTGACTCTGATTGACCCTGTCATCAAGGACAGCGGAGGCTCATTGTCGATCGTGATCTCCCCAGACAGTAATCATGTCGCAACTGGGCGGCTTGATGGGAAAATCATTATTCGTGATCTCAGCAAGATTCTCCCAGAGTCATATGGCCCATTTCATGTGAGTATTTGTGTTTTCATGTTGTAGCATGTTGCACTCATTCTGTCTCCCACATTGACAAATTATGTTAGGTATCTACTAGCGAGGAAGGACTACAGGACAAGCAGTCTGTGCGTTCAGATAGCCATGACGACAAAACTGAAGAACGCAACGAAGATGCTGACAACGATCTCCTCGAGGTATCGGTTTATTTGTTTCCCTCTCAGAGCAGGCTCTCATGATGACTAGTTTGACGTGCCATCGAGTACGCCTGCTCCTGAATTCGACTTCGACGAGGTTGGTCACTGTCTCATTTTTTCTTGCTTCCGTGTTGACGCTGCTCGAGCCGCCATCGCCGGTTTCCTCGACTGATCGCAGAGAGGACGAAGAGGCGCATCCTACTTTCGAGCCATCTTGGGGCCATTCAATATTCAAAAAGTTGTTAGAGAGAAAGAGTAATAAGGACTCCACTCCACATGGGCTTAGCCGACTTTCTGGAAAGTCACATCGCCATGCCGATCATCAATCTCCTTCCTGCTCACCAACGAGAGCGATCGAGAGAAATCAGGGTCCTTCGAGGATGGCTGCAGGTCGACGCAAAGCAGTGAGTGCTCTTCCTTGATAAATGATCGAATGGGGTGTATCTAACATACCAACCTAGCGAACAACCACAGGATTGCCTAGCTGGAGAAAGGTTCATTATTCCTCGGATTTGTACACAGGGACTGATCGCATGTTACAGCGTAAATCGCATGTCCAGACTACTATTCCAAAGCACCCAAATGAAGGTGCTTCCGGTAGCAGACAAGGTGCTGGGGATCGAGGAGCAGCGAACACAGTATGAATTTTCCTGGTAATTTGGACCTTGTCACGATCACTCATGCTATCTTAGGTACACCAAACGAATGATGTGTCTCAACCCTCTGCCACGGCGATCCATGTAACGGTGAGCATGATTTTCTCTGGCTTACATTGTTAGCTGACAGTGGACCAGCATCAGCAAGGATCGGGTCATGCTACCGTTTCGGTCAGGTTACCTGCATGGATGCTGTGTATTCGCTCAGGTGCACATGATGGGACGGATTGATCCAGGTGACAGATAGATATCACGATGAGCGGCAGCACAGTTCTATGAAATTGTGTTATTTGGCAGCATCAGTATGAACACTGATAAGCCTCAAAGTTTACAACTAAATTGTGCTGCCACACGTTCCAGCGCCCATCGAGGCAGCGCATGGTCATGGCATTGTGTCCATCGTTGCCTACTTTCCCTCTTGGGATTGCACTATATGAGTGGCTCCATGGTCCCCCCCTACCGCCGCTTGTCACCCATGGTCTACTAACCATGCTGTTCCCCCCTCAGTGATCTAGCCCTTGTCTCGGAATCAGATTCTGAGTCCGGCCTCCATGCTGGTCGTGCGGCAACACTCGTGGTAGGAAGCATGGTTATTGAGACCACAGACAACTCATCTGGGGTGGAAGTTTCACTGCTCATTCATCCCTGGATCAGTCCTAGAGGTCTTGTGCAGTGTCCCTCGGTTCACTCACACCACACGCGTGCTGAATCCCGTTGTCCGGTTACTTACTCTGGGTGTTGTGCAATACAGATGGGTTGCGACGGATAGCTTGATCATGGTCCAAGTATGCGTGGAAACATCGTTGACCGAATTAATAGGTAGCATTCGTACGATCGATATTCAGTACATGCATGATGCATGCCTTTGAGCCTCTGATAAAACATAATCATACCTCCACGTCATTCTTCTCTGCAACAAATAAAGCACCGCGACGCTCGAGATCAAATCGTCCGTGCTTTATGAATCTTGACGTCTTCTTTCGGCCTAAGTGTTAACTTTTCAGGGTTCGGTACTCGGTATCGCGACGAGGCGCGTCCGATTCGACCGTGATCCGGCCAACAGACTTACCTGTCTTGAGCGTCGACCGCGACTGCGCCAAACCGTTGTACGACGCGCATCCCTGAGCTCACACAACCAAATATGGTGTGCTCGTTATCGAGGTAGGGCGTCGGAGCGAGGGTGATGAAGAATTGAGAACCTGGTGCGATGCGCACGAGGGGAATACTCAGTCGATAACAGAAGGAAGAGGGTGGAAAGGGAAAGGGGAGGGAAGGGAAGACACGGGTACAATGGTACATGGTCACGTATCGTTGGTATTTGGACCCGAATTGGCCATCGCGAGGATGTCTGCAGTGAACCGGAGTTCAGGATGGATTTCGTCTTCGCAGCCAGTCGAAAAAAAAAAAAAGGAGAGAGAGGAAAATTCGAACGCAGAGGTCTATGGTTGCGTTTGGGTTCACGTTTGAGCAAGAGGAAGTATGACAAAGGAGAATGGGAATGGCAGACGTACAATCGCTGCCCTTATATGCTTGTCCCACCACGACTTGTCCCCGTCGAATCGCCTCTCTCAATCATAAAGTCCTGGCGAGCAGAGGAAGCTCCCTCAGCGCATTCAAGACACAACCAGAGTTTAGGAAACACTCACAGCGATGATTCGATGAAATATGGCAGCAATGCCTTTGAAGGATATGGCTGCGACGGGCGGCTTTATGATCCTTCGGCAAGTAAAACCTTGCTTGCTCACTGTACTCGCCGTTATTGTACTTTTGAGTCTACTTTGGTGCCTTTAAAAAGTGGCATACATTTTTGACAAGATGAGACATGTCCAAAAAAAGTCACGCGACTTTTCTGACTTGCCTGTCCAAGATGCCACAGGCCGCCAACGTCAGGTGATATTTTGCTGATGGGCCCGCCGAGCGCGCCGACGCAAGAGTCGATGCCGAGGTCGGAGAGTGCTCCCCAACACTGAGGTTGAGGGGGAGAGTGACGAAACGGGTGGGAATGATGGATACGGTGTGGGTATGAGTGGGAGATGGTACTACCACTCCCACTCACGGCATAGTATGCCGTGAGGATGACGCAAGGAGCAGCGCGCGCCGCGAGTCGAAACAGTTCGAAACAGAGCTGCTGGCTAAACACGGAACAGGCCAGCACGGACGGTACGGACACGAAATGGACAATGTACCAGGGCCGTCACCACCATCCAAACGAGCCGTGCCTGCAGCTACACTTGAACGAGCAGAATCGCTCACCTCATCAATCCATCATGTCGGACGGATGGATGCCATTCATACATGATGTAATGGGTTACTCACCTGTGCACATAGATGTTACAGTCGGAGGAAGCCCCAGGTAATTCCTACGTTAGCCGAGCCGCGACTTACCGTATTAGGAAGCCACGAGAAGTGCGACGCAACCACCTCGGACCAGTCAATCCCTTGATGTATTCTATCCTAATTGCCACCATCCTACCTATACCTCCGCCACAAGCTCTGGCTCAGTGACCTGCCCCGCTCAAGGATCAGGCAGTGCCCCGGGCCGGTGAGCCTTACGGGCTTCCGCCCACACAACACACAGCAGTAGCCGACATTGTCGATGCGTGATAAGCCACCGCGTTCCTGCACGACAGCCAGTGACATTCGCGGATGGTAAAATCTATAAGGGACCGCTGGATAGTGGATTTGTCATGCCGTTTTCGGAGTCACGCGGTAAGCATATGGGATTTGTCATCGTTGATGGCCGTACGAGGGTGTTGACAAAGGGTGCCGCAAATGACGACATATATCGCAGGTCAGCACGTCCTCTCCTCAGTTGATCGGGGGGTTAGGATTCGAAATCCGGGACCCACGGACGGTTCGTTTTTATAAGAAGGAAGACTCGGCGATGACGGCTGACTGGGACACGCTTTGTCACTGTTGAAGGTGATCGATTCTCACATCGGACGGCGTTGGATCCGGCATGGCTATTTTTGCGGGCATGATGCATATATATACCCTCTGCCATGCTAACGAGTTCGTGTTTCCGCTCCACTTGGGTCCCTCAACCTCGACGTTTCTCGCCGGCGCCATCGACAGAAGGAAGAGCCGGGCGCACTGACCTTGCACACAATGACTGGTGCGACGAAACAGAACGATAAACCCCATGTCCAAAAGGCAGAACCAGGTGCGTCATGGCGAGACAAGGAAGAGCAAGTGTTGCCCAAGAACCGGATGGGTATTGTGTCGGTTGGCCTCATGTGCGCCATGTTCCTGGCAGCACTCGATCAGGTGAGTTTTCAAAGTGGTCCGTCGTTGGTCGCAAACTCGGTTTTGAACGTCGTCACCATAGACGATCGTTGCGACTGCACTTCCGACGATCGTCGCAAAGCTCGGAGGCGGAAGTAGCTACAGTTGGGTTGGCAGGTAACGTCATGAGCGCGTCATCATGTACAACAAGGTCGCTCAATCCAAGGACTTGTCCAGCGCATACATGCTCGCTGCCGGCGCCTTTGGACCTCTGTACGGGAAACTAGCGAACATGTTTGGTAAGCGCTTGTGGTACCTCTGTAGCCAACTCTCGCCTCCTGACACATGTTCCAGGGCGCAAGCCAATCCTTTACACGTGCATACTCATCTTTTTGGTATGTGCCTCGTCATCGTATGGTGCTTGGGTGCTCATCTGCTCGTTCTCAGTTTGGCTCCGCCATGTGTGGAGCGGCACAGAACATGACTTGGTTGATCGTGTGCAGAGCCGTCCAGGGTATCGGAGGCGGTGGAATAATACAGCTCGTGATCATCACCATTTCGGACATTGTGCCGCTGAAAGAGTGCGTGATGGAACCTTGACTTACCTTGTCTTGCTAACGGGCACGCAGTCGAGGTTGGTACGGTGGGTTGGTGGGTTCCACCTATGGCATTGCAAGGTAAGGTATCTCTCCGTCCCAACCTTGCACGTTCAATTTCGAACCTTATTTGACAGTGTTGTTGGACCACTCCTCGGGGGAGTACGTGTAGTGCCTTTCGTTTGTCCTGCTCCCCGCTCACACGTCGTAAAGGTATTTGCACAACACGTCTCTTGGAGATGGTGTTTCTTCATTAATCTGTACGTTGGCAATCCTTATTTGGATTCCCATCTTCCGCATTTGACGATCGTCCCTAGACCTACCGGGGGTGTTGCAGCGGTT
>JBBPQW010000555.1:0-17298 GCA_038092695.1 Boletus rubropictus
TGGGCTTGACGATGAGAGAGGTCAACTGGTTTCTTAAAATACTCTAGGTTCTTATGATCCACTAAGACCTTGAATGGGTGTTTGGCCCCTAGTAAATACTGGTGCCACTCTTTCAATGCAAAGATCACTGCCAGCATTTCTAAGTCGGCAGCATGGTAGTTTCATTCAGCATCATTGAGCGAACATGATATGAATGTGACAGGGTGCCAAATCCCTCCTTGTTGTTGCGATAGGACCATGCTGACACCTATTCCTGAACCGTTCGTTTCTACTCAGAACGGGTCATCATTGGTGGGCATAGTGAGTGCTGGTGCGGAAGTCAGCACCTCTTTGAGTGAGTCCATTGCTTTTTGGTGTTCCTCGGTCCACTTACACTCCTTGAGTTCTGATGTGAGCGTGTTTAGGGGTTGAGTGATCTGGGCGAAGTTTTTAACGAATCACCGGTAAAAGTTAAGGAAGTCTAGGAATCCCCACAACTGTTTGTGTGTTTGGGGAACTGGCCAATCCTTAATCACTTGGACCTTCTTAGGCTCCATCTTAACCTTATCTTGCGAGATGATGATTCCAAGGAATTCTGTTTCCTGGACTTCAAAGTCACACTTGTCGTGTCGCAAGTATAGGTGTTCTCTTTGGAGTATACTAAGGACCTCTCAGACTATACATCAATGTTCTTCAACTGTTTTGGTGAAGATCATTATATCATCGATGTAAACTACTACAACACCATAATCTATTAACTCCTTGAATAGCGAGTTCATCATCATTTGAAACATGGCGGGCGAGTTTGTTAGTCCAAAGAACATTATGAGCGGTTCAAAGAGCCCTCGATTGGTGCAGAAGGCAGCCTTCCATTCATCTCCATTGGTCATTTGGACATTGTTATAATCCCATCTGACATCAAACTTGGTATAGTATTTTGCAGATTTTAGTTTTTCTACAAGCTCGTTTATCAACGGTAGTGGGTATCTATTCTGGACTGTAACCATGTTCAACTTTCGGTAATCCTGTACAGGTCTTAACCGGCCATCTTTCTTCTTGATAAAGAAGAATGTGGAGGCGAAGGGACTCTTGGAAGGTCTAATTCATCCCGACTTTAAGTTCTTTTTGAGGAAAGCATCCAATTCCTTTTGCTCACCAGGGCCTAATGGGTACGTTTTACAATCAATGGTGTGATTGCCTGGCATGAGCTCAATTGCGTGATCCCATGGTCGTCGAGGTGGTAACTTATCGAACGACTCCTTGGCAAATACATTGGCAAAATCGTGAATATAGGCTGGGGCGGCTTCCTCAAAGGTTTTCTTTTTCTTAGTTGTGTACTCCTTAGTAGCAATCTCAGTGGCTGTGTTTCTCAGATACCACTCAAGATCTAGCTGGAACAATTGTTCACCTTCGGAGTATCTGACCTTAGATTCGTCATTGTCGTCATTTTCGATTTCCTTGAGTTTAGGCATGTGATCATTTTCACACCTGAATTCTATGTGACCAATTTTCCAATCTATCTTTGGATTATGGAGATGTAATCAGTCATATCTGAGGAATACAGGAAAGGTACTTAGATGAGTTACAGCTAGAGCTATTTTTTCTTTGTGATCTAAGATTTCGAGCTCTACTACTGCAAACTCCGTGATACTTCCTGCCTGATTTAGTGAACCATTGGCATTGTACACTCATATGGGGCATGGAAGTTTCATTGTCTTAATGCCTTTTTCCTTGACAAACTTTTCATCGATGGCTGAACCTGTGCATCCAGAATCGATTAAGGCTTTAACCTTGAGTGCTGTGCCATTGTCTAAGCTGACTTGGGTGGGTACCTCTAGGCTGTCACGAACCTTTCGTCATTCGGATGCTTTCTTAAATTGTGGTTTCTTTTGGAGGTTGTGAAGCACCCAGTTAAACTCTTCTTTAGTCATATTCTGAAGGTATGTGAGTAGATCCTTGTCGACTTCAGGTCATCGCTCGTCATATATGAAGGAGTGAAGATGTTCTAACATGCGCTTTTCATCTTTACTTTGCGCTTGCTGTTTGATCCACCTGATCAACCAGGGATCTTGTTATGGTTTATTCTTTTCTTTCCTTTATTTCTTGCTCTACATGAACTGTATAACCACTTAGCCGTTCCCATGGGCATTGTCAGAACCCTTTATTTTCCTTGTACTATACGTGTTATGGTTTATTCTTTTCTTTCCTTTATTTCTCGCTCTATGCGAACTGTATAACCACTTAGCTGTTCCCATGGGCACGTGCCAACCTTTGGACTTCTCGCTTGGCCGATTCATTGGTTACGAGCTTTCTCTTATCTCTTATTTTTTATCTCATACGACTCCTTTCGACCAATGGCCATTCTCCCTCCTATTGTTTATCTTCGGCCAATGGCCATTCACTCTCAAGTCGTACAATCTCTTATTTTCCTTTTACAAACTTGGTCCGTGCTCAGTTTATACCAGTATATAAACCTTGCCCTGTACACAGTACTCCTTAGACTAGATCTACTTGGATATACTGCTAAATCCTCACGACCGATCCCTCGGATCCCTTGACATAGTCCCTATCCCAAACCCTCCATTGCAGTTGGGGGTTAAGCTGCATCTACGCACTTAGAATGATACGTGGATTGAGCTAGTCAAGTCTACGCTCGTACCTACCCAGTCCAAGCATAACAAAAGATCTAGTCTCTTCTTTACTGGCAGCCATTGTTGCTGACCAGATTACCCACTGAAAGATTTTGTCCTCGAAGAACCCTGAGTCCACGCCCAAGGGCAAGAAACCCCTATGCATATCTCCACTTGAACTCCGACACCCCAACCCTCTTATCCCCGACACCTCGGATTCAGAACCAGAACACGGACGAACAATACCGGAGGAAAAACCCTGGCCGCTGACACAACCCTTGGAGGAAAAACCCCAAGCCGCAGCAGAATGACCTGCAGAGCCAACAAAGAAACTCTCACAGCCCCCCGAACGAACCGCAGGACCGAGCCCCAAAGCCGCTGCAACCAGAACCTCGACCAAGATATCAACGATGAAACCCACTGAACTCAAGATTGGAGCACCTGAGGCTTATGATGGATCATACGAGAAAGCTGAGTCCTTCATCCTATCCATCAAAGCTTACCTCTTGATCAATAAGGAGCTTTATGACGACAATGACAAGAGGGTAGCATATGCTCTCTCTTATATGAAGGAAGGTGTTGCTCTCCAATGGGCCACCCGATACCAAGCAGACTGCCTTAGCAAGACGACCCCGTCCTTCGGGACATTCCGCCAGTTTGAAGGAGAGTTCAAAGCCTCCTTTGAATGCACTGATACCCAGGCAGAAGCCATAGCCAAGATGGCGACGCTCACCATGAACGACAAGAAACCGATGTCCCTCAACGAATACATTGTGAACTTCAGAACATACGCAGCTAGGAGTAAAATTACCCAGGATGCTGTGCTGATTGAGTTCTTTTCCAGAGGATTGAAACCTGCCCTCGTGCGCAGAATCCTTGGAATGGACACCCCTCCCACTTACATCGATGAGTGGTTTGAAAAGGCACTTTATTTTCAAGCTGCCTATGAATGATTGACGGCCTTTTCGGCCCAAAACTCAACCAACCAGAAAGGTCGACTGACACCAACATACACCCCCAGACGAACTCGTGACCCCGACACAATGGACGTCGACCGCATCGAACTCTCGCAAAAAGAACGAGATGAACATATCCGAACCAGCAGATATTTTGCCTGCCATGAACAAGGGCACCTATCCAGGGATTGCCCTGAACAGAAGAAGAACAAGACTTGCCCTTTGACTCAGAAGAAGAAGAAGGATTCAGTAAAAGCTGCGAGGCGAGTTGAGAAGAAAGAAGAGTCCTTGAACTCTGGAGATGGAGTGGACGCCAAAGAAAGTGACAACGAAGAGGCTGTACAAATGGCCCGCATCTCCACGAAGAAGAACAAGGGTTTTTAGATGGGAGGACTTCGTCAACGCAAGTGCCTCCCCGACTTTCTTGCTCCCCTGTATTAATAGCTGATCGAAATAAACATGGATTTCAAGTTCCCATCCAGTTTATGGCTACAGGAAAGAGCAAAAAAGACATTGAAACCAAAGCCCTCATCAACTGTGGAGCAGAGATCTCCTGTTTAGATTGGAGCTTTGCGAAACAACACTGACTCCCAATCGAGAAATTGTCTTATCCGCTGAAAGTACAGAATGTTGACACCTCTGAGAACAGACACGGAGACATCCAGTACCAGATGACACTCTCCTTCCGAACCAACTCCATCATCACTAAAGCCAAATTCTACGTGATGAATTGCGGATGACAGACGATGATATTGGGAATGCCTTGGCTTTGATCGGTCAACCCGACGATTGACTGGACGAAAGGGATCCTAGACATCCACGATTCCCACAACCTTTCCCCCGAATTCTACCAAATGACATCATCCCTCCAGCAGAAGCCTCAACGATACATCTGCTTGGTTAAAGCTTCCAAGTTTAAAGTCAAAAAGCTATCAACAAACGCTAAGATCCCCACGAAAGGATCAAAGCATGCAGCTGGACACGACTTGTACGCCGCCGAACTGATGACCATCCCTGCACTCGACAAGGGATTGATTGATACGAAGATTGCTGTACGTCTCCCTGAAGGAACCTATGGCCAAATTGCCCCATGAAGCAGGCTCACCTCGAAGCACATGATTCAAACTGGTGCTGGCGTGATCGACCCCAACTACAGAGGACCCTTGAAAGTCCTGCTGTTCAACCACGGAAAAGAAGACCTGAAGATTGATGCTGGAGATCAAGTAGCTCAACTCGTGCTAGAAAAGATTGACACCTTACCCCCCGACAAAGTCGATGACCTCGACGACACTGAATGAGGCGACCAAGGTTTCAGATCTTCAAACTTACCCACTATAAAGGTCCTTAGCTTTTGCGGCATCATGACCCCAGAACGGATGATTAAAAGGATGAGGAAGCATGCAGATTGGAAACGACAGGTACTCTGGAAGGTACAACAACTTTCCCGACCCCGATGAATGCGGTGGCTCCATGCATACACAACAGCCACGAAGCTTGCTGAAGAAGCCGAAAAGACGAAACTGAAGCCGATGCTCCCAAAAGAATATGAAGAGTATAGAATGATTTTTGAAAAGGAGGCTACCAACCATGTCCCTTCTTCACGACCCTACGACCACCCGATAAACCTGGACGACTCTTTTGTCCCGAAAGTAGCAAAAGTATACCCACTATCCCCAGACGAACGACAGGCCACAGAGGCCTTTATTGAAGAAAACCTCCGAACCAGAAAGATATGGCCTTCGAAATCTCCTCAGGCCTCACTATTCTTTTTTGTCAAAAAGAAAGACGGCAGTCTATGACCCTGCCAGGACTATAGATACGTCAACAAACATATGATCAAGGACGCCTACCCCCTTCTGCTAATCTCTGACCTTATTGATAAACTGAAGGATGCTAACGTCTACACAAAATTCAACATACAATGGGGCTATAACAACATTAGAATCAAGGATGGAGACCAATGGAAAGCCGCCTTCATTACTCATAAGGGGCTTTATGAGCCAAACGTAATGTTCTTTGGTCTTTCAAACTCACCCCCCACGTTCCAGAGATTTATGAACGACTCCTTCAGGGATATGATAGTGGAAGGATGGCTAGTGATTTATATGGACGACCTGCTAATCTTCTCAGGTGACATGAAGATGCACGAAGAATGAACATGACGCGTCCTAGCACGCATGAAAGAACTCGACCTCTGCCTCAAACTCGAGAAATGCCACTTCGACTGCTCCGAAGTCGAATATCTTGGCATGATTATTAAGCAAGGGCACATCGCCATGGACCCAGTCAAGGTAAAAGGGATTGAAAACTGGCCAACCCTGATGAAAGTCAAAGATGTTCGATCCTTTTTAGGATTCACTAACTTCTATAGACGATTTGTCCCTCATTATTCCGACATTGCCAGACCCCTCCTTGACTTAACGAAGAAGAATCACCCCTGGGAATGGGGGTCACAACAAGAACAAGCCTTTAAACGGCTGAAAACAATCTTTATGGAAGAACCGGTTCTGGCTATGCCGAACCTAGAACAACCATTCGCTATCACGACTGACGCCTCCAAGTATGCCACTGGAGGAATATTATTGCAGACTGACTCCAATGGAGAATGGCACCCTTGCGCCTATATCTCCCAGACTTTCACTTCTGCCGAACGAAATTATGACATATTTGACAGAGAATTGCTCGCCATCATACAAGCACTGAAGACTTGGCGTCATTACCTTCAAGGAATGCCACATAGGGTGACGATTTTCACTGACCATAAAAACCTGACATACTTCAGAAAACCCCAGAACCTGAGCTGACGACAGGCGAGATGGTTATTAGACCTCGCCGACTATGATTTCTTAATGACGCATGTACCCGGAAAACTCCTATCCGGCCCTGATGCTCTTTCTAGATGACCCGACCTGATACCCCCGAATGACAACGACAACACGGCTACAACTCTTCTTCCCCAGTTGGTCTTTGTAAACCTTATCGACATGGCACTACAGGACAAGATCCGCCTCTCCACAACTGATGATCCCACTGTCCTCACCGCCCTACAATGAATGAAAGGTGTTCCTTCCTTCCTTTGTGACCAACTCTCTGATTGGAAATACGACGCTGGTATTCTTACGTATCAGAACTGCGTCTACATTCCCCCTGACCACCGACATGCCGTTGTTTCACAAAACCATGACCACGACGCCGCTGGACACCCCGGCTATTTGAAAACGTGACAACTCGTCGCACGTGAGTATTGGTGGCCTGGCTTAGCCGCCTTTATTCGGAAATACGTAGAAGGCTGCACAATTTGCCAGCAGAACAAGGCCAACACCCATCCTACCACAGCTCTCCTGACCCCGATCCCCTCTCATGCATTACGACCCTTTCAACAGGTGTCATGTGACTTGATAACTGACCTCCCCCAATCCGATGACTTCAACTCACTTCTGGTCGTGGTAGACCATGGGCTTATGAAGGGGGTAATCCTTTGCCCTACAAAGAAGATGATAGACTCAGCTGGCATCGCCACGCTGTTTTACAAAAAGGTCTACACTCGTTTCGGCCTTTACGATAAGATCATCTCCGACCGAGGCCCACAGTTCGCCTCCGCCTTCGCGAAAAAACTCGGACGATTACTCGGATATAACCTCACCTTATCCACGGCATACCACTCCCAGACAGATGGAGAGACGGAACGAGTCAACCAGGAGATTGAGACATACCTGCGGATTTACTGCGGATCAAACCCTACCTCATGGGCTGAGAAGATCCCCATGGCAGAATTCGCGCATAACCACCGACCTCACTCCACGACCAGACAATCTCCGTTCTTCCTGATGATGGGATATGAACCCCGATCACTCCCCACGGTCATCTCTGATATGAACCTCCCTGCAGTAGAAAACCGCTTGAAACGACTCTCTGCAGCTTGAGATGAAGCCCTCACTGCTCATGAACTTGCTCAGATGACGATGAAACGAAGAAACCGACACTCGTTCACACCCTTCGCCAAAGGGAATAAAGTTTGGCTAGAAGTGCACAACCTAAAGCGCCACATAGAAAATCCGAAGTTCGCCGCGAAACGAGAAGGACCCTTTACGATAACGAAAATCCTATCTCCAATCACCTACCGACTCCGACTCCCTGAAACATGGAAGATCCACCCTGTGTTTCACACCTCCCTTCTATCTCCTTATCGCAAGAACGATGTACATGGTCCAAATTTCAAATGACCACCACCTGACCTTATCGCTGGAGAAGAAGAGTATGAGATAGAAGCAGTCCTTAGTCATAAAGAATCTCCGACCCGACGGAAATTCCTAATCAAATGGAAAGGATACCCGTCGGCCAATAACTCATGGGAACCAGAAAGTTCCTTAGATAATGTGCCGAGATTACTAAAAGCCTATAAAAAGGCTCACCCACAGTCGTTCTCTCCATCCCACTCTTGAACCTTGACGGAAACACCATGAATACCCGCCTCGAACACCAATATGCCTGCTGCTTCAAAAACCCCTTGTCAGAAGGAAACCTTAGAGCCATGACAATTCCTCTTCTCGATCCGTCTTATGCAATCTCCCTTTCTCATTCACTTAATACCAATTCACCTTTAGACGTTTTCTATAGATGTTTTCTAGCAAATCGACGCATTGCCCTCATGTTGGACCACATCCTCGTCCATCTACCCAGACCATGTGACGACTTACAGGAAGAACTCATAAAGACATGCAGGATGGCAGCCCAGATGGGATGACACGCTAATGAGGAACTTGAGGATCAGTTACTAATTGGAATGGACCAGCTCTGCATGGATGACGTTTTGGATGACCTCTCCCAACAACGTGCCCATAACAGTCCTCCCTTCAATAGAGTTTGTTCTCCTGATCCAATTCTGCTACCTTCTCGACGCAATCCCTCTCCCTCGCCAACCACCTCCATCCCCATCCCACATGGAAGATTTACCCCAGATGATGCTATCACACCAGTACTTATGGAAGATGAAGCAAAGGCCCTTGACCTCTTAGAACAACAAGCAACAGAAAAAGATCAGCAACGAGCCATAGCCCTTGCCCCACTCCCTCCATCAGACCCTCGCTTTCCAGACATGTGCTTTGTTTGTTAGTGATTAGGCCATATCAGGGTGAACTGCCCCTTATATCAATGCCTCTTTTGCCTTCGCTTCCAACCAGGTCATATCCAAGCTGCTTGCCCACTCCATCATCATCAGCCTTCATCAGGCTCTTCGTTCCAATCTTCCAGTTCTTCCCGTCGCCAATGACCCCCTTACTATCAACCCCACACTCCTGCATCAGAAGAGTTGAACTATGGAGATGATGTCATTGATGACATTGGTTACGCCAATATCACAGGCTCTCCCACTAGTGGGTACATTGATTTGTAGTAAGAAAGGTCAGGTAACCTTTCGTCTAAACGGAGGGTAATGTTATGGTTTATTCTTTTCTTTCCTTTATTTCTCGCTCTATGCGAACTGTATAACCACTTAGCCGTTCCCATGGGCACATGCCAACCTTCGGACTTCTCGCTTGGCCGATTCATTGGTTATGAGCTTTCTCTTATCTCTTATCTTTTATCTCATACGACTCCTTTTGACCAATGGCCATTCTCCCTCCTATTGTTTATCTTTGGCCAATGGCCATTCACTCTCAAGTTGTACAATCTCTTATTTTCCTTTTACAAACTTGGTCCGTGCTCAGTTTATACTGGTATATAAACCTTGCCCTGTACACAGTACTCCTTAGACTAGATCTACTTGGATATATTGCTAAATCCTCACGACCGATCCCTCGGATCCCTCGACATAGTCCCTATCCCAAACCCTCCATTGCAGTTGGGGGTTAAGCTGCATCTACGCACTTAGAACGATACGTGGATTGAGCTAGTCAAGTCTACACTCATACCTACCCAGTCCAAGTGTAACAATACAATCATATCTTTCCCTTTATCTTATCTTATCGCACAGCCACAATCTTATCAGGAACCTTCTAGCATATTCCATGCCGGCCCTAGACTGGTCTGTGCGCATCCTCATGTAGTATATAAGTAGTCAGTAGTGTACCTTGTACCTCTTTCCCTTAAGCTTGGTATTTATCGCTTTAGGCCTCTACACTTTGTGGAGTGATCCTGATATAATACCAAGCTTATCTTTTCTCCACTGCTTGCTGTCGTCCATGGCGAACAGCTTACCACCTTTACTTTTCACATTATCACCTTCGAGAGTGAGTCGAGCCTTTAGCTTCTCCTCAGAACCCTAGAGCGCGACGGTTGCACTTTGCATCCGCCCTCTCAAGCTTGCACACTTCTTCACCTAGTCGCTCTACTCTAGAGTTGGCTAGTTCTCATAGCACTGTCAAGGCGTTCATGCTCAAACCCTCAACCCTACTTTCGCCTATCCCTGGTCCTTAACTCAGGAGATAGTTCCTCCTGCCGTTAGACACTCTGTAGATAAGTTTATCTACCCATTTTTGCCACTTCCTGACCGAGTGCACTTCGCACAAAGTTAATCCCACATTCCAGGTAGCATCCCTCTTTGGGTAACCTACCCGCGTCAACCATCACATACAGCGGTCAGTGCTCGTTCACTTGACGAATGATGGTAAACCACCGTTATCTGGTTGAGTTGGGGACTGCCGCCATTTGCACAGCATGCCTCTCTCTAAAAGTTGGGCACCTCGCCCCCTTGTTTCTGGCCCATTTCAGTTAAGACCAGATGCATTATTGAGCGTTATTCGGTAGTACTACACCAGCTTAGACCGTTTATCAAGTCTTCTCAGTTCTGGTCTATAAGAACTGTGTTCTGTGGACGCCATCTACTCCTCAAGTGGTGAGAAGAAGCCTCAAGGAGTCTGTTGACAAAGACAGAGTTTCTTCCCTCACATTCCCACTTTTGGTCCTGACCTAGAGGAGTCATAATAAGACTCTAGGTGCTCAGACATCACAACCTCTTTCTTCCGCATCCGAATCTGAGACACTTTGGTGTTGCTCGGTTGTTGCGCCCCCTCCTATCTAGCCTTGATACAGCTGTCTAGCTGTCAGCTTAAACAACATGGCTGTTGTTATCCTCCCCTCCGGCTGTAGGGTCTATACTGGCCAGTCCTCCGCATCCACTTTGGACGAAACATCTCTTGATGCCACAGTACTTCGGTACCAAAATCCCAACTCCAAGCGCACCCGCAGCCGCACCCACAAAGAAGCTTGCATGCCAATCCAAGGTGATATTTGGGATGATGATATGGACGACGACCTACCCCTTGCGTCCTCAACCTTTGTAGCTGCAATTAGCACTACCAACTCCGACGCCAGTGATGAAGAATCAACATTGTCTGGCAAAACCTTTGTCACAGCGCTGTCATGCGCTTCACCCAATGCACCCGAACCCCCGGTACTAGAAACCGATAAGTATGCAGCCACGAGTACACTCTCTTTGAGTGAGATGGCTGCCTTTTTCGCCTCTAGTACCACATACGAACAAAATCCTGATTCCACTGAGGTGGAGGTTGAGAATTCCGACTCAGAGAGCGAAACGTCTTCGCTTCTCTCGTGAATTCTCAAAAAGCTGGCAATCATTGCCACTACCAAGGACTGGGCAAGTCCTAAACAGCCCAAGAAAGTCATCAGGCCGCCTGCTGCTGAGCGCAAAGCACCACAAATGATTAAAGCCAAAAAGGAGAGAATCCCCTCCTGCACCTCCTTTGATGGACAAGGTCCTCAAGTTGAGTGTGCTAAGTGTGGGAAACCGTGGCTGTGCAAGGACCACAAATATAAAGCTGC
Organism: Boletus rubropictus; assembly: GCA_038092695.1. Taxonomy (NCBI): domain Eukaryota; kingdom Fungi; phylum Basidiomycota; class Agaricomycetes; order Boletales; family Boletaceae; genus Boletus; species Boletus rubropictus. The sequence goes on from JBBPQW010000555.1 coordinate 11,345, forward strand.
GAATAACGTAGTTACTCCCAAACCTGTATCTATTAGTAGCCAAAATAGATATAGTGTCCTTTCACTCTACGAGTCGAGTGAGGAAGTTGAAGACCTGATTGGTGCACCATGTATCAAGTACCCGTCAGGCAAAACAGTGGTTATCCGCTCCACCAAAAAGAAAAGCCAAGGCACCCCTACCTCTAAGTCTAAAGAGGTAGACAATATCATTGGGAATTCAAGGATAGAACTTCCCTCTGGCGCGATAGTGGTTTTGTCTGCCACTCAAAAGAAAGACAACAAGTCCAAGAACATGGTGGCAAAAGAGAATGTCCCAGTTATGGACATTAAGGACCAATGTTGGATCGAGTTTCCTGACGGTCATACGATGTTCCCACCAGTAAAGGGAAAGAAGGCCGGTGAGCTGCCTAAGAAACTGCTCATGAAAGAATGGAACCCTGCATTGCTGAGTACTGGTGCAGAGGAAGCATCAGCTAAGGCTAAATACAGAGGTTTCCTTGAGGTGGTTAGAGATGACTGAATGGTTCCACTTCCCCTGCGAGGATCCCCAGGTGCGGCTGGGTTAGATCTGTATGCATTGGAAGAAGTGACAGTTCCTGCACATGGACAGGCCATTATTTCCATGAAAACTCATGTGTTAATTGAGCCTGGTCACTATGGACGAATTGCACCCCATTCCGGCATTGCAGTTAAGAACTCAATAGCCATCGGAGCTGGTGTAATCGATTCCGACTATAAGGGGGAGATAAAAATTCTCCTTTTCAATCATTCGGATAGAGATTTTAAGGTCAACACTAAAGACCGAATCGCCCAGCTCATCATTGAGAAAATCCAAAGGCCAGAAGTCATGGAAGTCAGCCGGTTCGAAGATTCGACCGAGCAGAATGACAAAGGCTTTGGAAGTATGGGTATCCAAAAATGTGGTCATCAGTCATGTCTCAATACAGTAGATCCCTGGTCAGTAAGATGGATCAGAAGACAAGCGCTAGGAACAGATCAAAAGTGTGCGCTCGATCATCTTCAGTCTTTCATACACAATGAATGAAGACCAGAGGTTAACCGAGATTTACTTACACACCTCCGAAACATGACGGAGGAAGAGTCCTATTGGGTGCTTCGTGACATACAGAAGAAACCGCAATTTAAAAAGGCATCCGAACATCGAAAGAGGCCTCGTAGTAGCTTAGAAATACCTGCCAGTGTAAAAACAGATGATGGCAGTGAGATACAGTTACAGGCCCTCATATATTCAGGATATACCAGATCATCAGTCGATGCTCAGTTCATCAAAGAAAAAGGCTTAAGAACTACAAAGCTCCCCTGTCCTATTTGAGTGTATAACGCCGATGGGTCGCTAAACGAGGGTGGAAGCATTACTGAATTCATGGTAGTAGAACTTAGGATCCTAGATCACAGCGAAAGAATCACCTTAGCAGTGACAAAACTGTCAGCAAACCCGATCTTCCTTGGATACGACTGGTTGTGCCTCCATAATCCCAAAATAGATTGGCCAACCGGACGCATCGAGTTCAGGTGTGAAAACGATCACGTGCCTGCTCTCGAGGATGATGACGATGACGATGATGAGATGGAAGTCAAGTACTCCAAAGGCAAACGATTGTTCCAGCTAGATCTCAAGTGGTATTTGAGAAATACAGCCACCGATATCGCTGCTAAGGAGTATGCAACAAAGAAAAAGAAAACCTTTGAGGAAGCTGTGCCCAGCTATATTCACGACTTCACTGATGTATTCGCGGAAAAGTCGTTTGATGAATTGCTGCCTAGACAACCATGGGATCACGCTATCGAACTCCTATCTGGAGATCATACCATCAATTGTAAGACGTACCCTCTCGGTCCAGGTGAACAGAAAGAGCTCGATGCTTTCCTCAAGGAAAACCTTAAGTCAGGATGAATTAGACCTTCCAAGAGTCCCTTTGCCTTAGCCTTCTTCTTTATCAAGAAGAAAGATGGACGACTCCGCCCAGTACATGATTACCAGAAGTTAAACGCCATAACAGTGTGCAACCGGTATCCTTTACCCCTAATCAATGAATTGGTCAACAAGCTGAAAGAAGCTAAGTACTACACCAAGTTCAATGTAAGATGGGGTTACAACAATGTCTGCATGGCTGACAGTGACAAATGGAAGGCTGCCTTCTGCACAAACCGAGGGCTTTTTGAGCCACTCGTGATGTTCTTCGGGCTAACGAATTCGCCCGCTACCTTCCAAACTATGATGAACTCGCTCTTCAAAGATCTGATTGACCAAGGTGTCGTCGTAGTCTACATAGACGATATCATGATCTTCACGAAGACGCTAGAGGAACACAGGAAGATAGTAAGAAAAGTCCTAGAGATACTCCGTAGGGAACACCTATACCTAAGGCACAATAAATGTGATTTTGAAGTCCAGGAAATGGAATTCCTTGGAATAATTGTGTCACAGGATAAGGTGAAGATGGAGCCAAAAAAGGTCCAAGCGATCAAGGAATGGCCAGTTCCCCAGACGTGCAAACAACTGCAAGGGTTCCTCGGCTTTCTCAACTTCTATAGACAATTCGTTAAAAGCTTCACCCAGATCGCTCATCCTCTCAATGCGCTCACGTCTGAACAAAAGGAGTTCAAATGGACCGAGGAACACCAAAAGGTGATGGACATGCTCAAAGAGACATTGATGACTGCACCCGCTCTTGCCATGCTGAATGACGATGATCCGTTCAGAGTGGAGACTGACAGATCAGGAATAGGCATCGGAGCTGTCCTATCACAATGCCAAGGAGGAATATGGCATTCTGTAGCGTTTATTTCGCGATCCCTCAATGACGCTGAACATAACTATCATACCGCCGATTTAGAAATGTTAGCAGTCATTTACGTGTTGAAGGAGTGGCGCCAATACCTACTTGGTGCTAAACACCCGTTTGAGGTTCTAGCGGATCACAAAAACCTGGAGTCCTTCAAGAAACCAGTCGACCTCTCTTGCTGTCAAGCCTAATGGCAACAAATTATTCAAGAATATGATTTCCATATCAAACACCAATTGGGCAAGACAAACCCTGCTAATCCTCTGTCCAGGAGGCCAGATTATGAAAAGGGGGTAGAGTCTGACAACAAGCAGAAGATACTGCTACCGGATAATCTTTTCGCTCCACAATCTGCTGAAATCAAGGCGCAACAATGGGCATCTTACTTTTCACCCAAGTCGCTGGAAATTCGTGCACAAAAATGGTCTAGTATAGAGTCGCAAATCGCTCAGTATCAAAACCATGCCGAAAAGTATGCAACTGAAGGCTTAGAAAAAGATAAACCCTCTTGGACCAAAGAGAACGGTCTCATATGATGGAAGAACCTTGTATACATACCATGGATTAAAGAGCTTTGCGAACAGATAATACGAGAAAACCACGATCACCCCATTGCTGGTCACCCCAGAGCTGCTGAACGCACAATCTAGTTATGACGCGCTATTACTGGCCTACCATGAGGAGAGACATTGAGACCTAAATCCAAGGATGTGACCGTTGCCAGAAAGCAAAAAACTGCATGGTCCCTGCCCATACTACACTCACACCGAACGAAATCCCCTCTTCCCCTTGGGAAATCATATCCATCAATATCATTGGTCCTTTGCCAGAGTCTCAAGGCAAGGATGTGATCCTCATGATTGTTGATAGGTTTTCCAAGATGATCCACCTCTTCCCGGTCTCCTCCACGATCACAGCTAAAGGAGTCGCCACAATATTCTGCGATAACATTTTTAAGCTCCACAGCACTCCCAAGAAAGTGATCTCAGACCGAGGACCACAGTTTGTATCAGCATTCATGAGCGACCTGTACAAACTCCTCCACATCGAAGGAAACCCATCCACAGCCTATCATCCACAGACCGACGGTCAGACCGAACGAATAAACTCAGAAGTTGAGTTATACCTTCGCCTCTACGTTAATCATCGTCAAAATGACTGGGTCGAATGGCTCACCCTTGCCAAGTTTGCACACAATCAAAAAACCAGCAGTGCAACTCAATCCTCCCCATTCCTCCTCAACTATGGGCAACAGCCGTTGATCAGAGTTGACGATAGATGAGAGACAAAGAGCGAAGACGCCCACGAGTTCGCGTCACAGATGAAAGAAGCCCAGGCTCAGGCAAAGATGGCCTTAGAAAAAGTGGCTGCAGAAATGAAAAAATACCACAATCGAAAGGCACGCACCCCTATCGTGTATAAAGAAGGAGACAAAGTTCTAGTCGATGGGAAGCACATTCGCTCAGACCAACTGACCAATAAGCTCAAAGATAAACGATATGGCCCATTCAAGGTCGTTAAAAAGGTCGGCCTGGCAGCATATGAACTTGAACTCCCAAAAACATGGAGAGGAATCCATCCTGTCTTTCACAAATCTCATCTATGGCCTTACAAGGAAGGAGTATTCCCATCTCAAGCCAAACCAACACCCCCGCTGCCAGTTGTGGTCAAACAAACTGACGAGTATGAAGTTGAGTATATTGTAGATGTACGCTATCGCCGAGGAAAAACAGAGTACCTCGTGCATTGGAAAGGCTACCCACACGAAGATCACACATGGGAACCCAAGGCACACCTCACAAATGCCAAGGGCGCAATAGAAAAATTCTACAAAGAAAATCCCAATGCCATCTGACAAGCCGTATTCGACATGTGTGACTGCCCACTTTGTGCAGGAGACACTACTCTCTTCGCTGACCCGAATTTCAAATCATATGCCGCCTCTCTAGTCAAACTTCCCTCTCATCTGTTTGAAATCCCCGCCGTTTCGGAGTAACAGCCTTGAAAAGGGGGTAATGTCAGAACCCTTTATTTTCCTTGTACTATATGATCATATCTTTCCCTTTATCTTATCTTATCGCACAGCCACGATCTTATCAGGAACCTTCTAGCATATTCCATGCTGGCCCTAGACTGGTCTCTGTGCATCCTCATGTAGTATATAAGTAGTCAGTAGTGTACCTTGTACCTCTTTCCCTTAAGCTTGATATTCATTGCTTTAGGCCTCTACACTTTGTGGAGTGATCCTGATAACATGCTTACCTAGAGAATTGTGATTGCCCCTCATGTGCTAATGGAACACCTCTCTTCAAAAATCCCAACTTCAAATCATTTGCTGCCTCTCTTACTTGCCTTTCTTCTCACCTATTTGATATCCCTGCTGTTCCAGAGTAACAGCCCTAAAAAAGGGGTAATGTCAGAACTCTTATTTCTTTCATACAATACTTTTCCCTTATCTTATCTAATCTTATCTTATCGCACAGCCACATGCTTATCAGGAATATTCCAGTAAGTTCCATGGAGTTCCATGCCTCCCCTTAACACATGGTTTGTGTGCACAGAACCCAAGTATATAAAGTAGCCAGTAGTCTAGTTTGTACTTCTTTATGCTTGGAATTCAGTTCCTTTAAGGCTTGCTCAGTTTGAGCTCGATCCTGACAAGCTCAGTTGTACCCACCAATATACCTATAACCATTGTACAATCTGCATCTATGGTGAAATCACCTCAGAACAGCCCTGACAGTGACATCATTGATCCTTTGGATGGATCAAAGGATGGATCCCATTTGAGATGATCAACTTGTCAGCATACTAAGTCATCTCATATATGGATGTTGCAGTGTGGAAATGGTACTCATGATGGCAAGGGAGGTATTCCCAAGGGGATCCAGACAGCTATAGTTGAGGGTATACATAGTGGAACCACTTTAATGGCATGGGAACTAGATGACAAAAATGCAGTGTTTGCACTGCTTGATGAAACTGTGGAAGCTGAAGGCCTAGAGCTGACTACTATTGAAGAGGCTAAGACACAGCCAGACTGGCCCAAATAGGAAGAAGTGATTAATGTAGAGCTGAAGAGTCTTAATGACCCATATACCTGGAATGTGGTCAAATGTCCAGCAAACACCAATATCATAAGCTGCA
>JBBPQW010000556.1:0-17280 GCA_038092695.1 Boletus rubropictus
CAAAACTGTTACAATGGTATCTTTGGATTAAAATGGCTATATCTCCTCAGCATTTGACCTGGGTCACATGACTTAGTGACATCTTTTGTAGCCAAGGGTTAGTAGTTCCCACGCTCCCACCAACGCTAAGCGAGATTCCCACACCCTCAGGCACTACACCATGTACACTACAAAAGTATCAAACATTGTAACAGTTTTGCACCTTACTGTAAGCCTAACATTAACATTGGTTCCAATGAAACTACAAATCAGTTTGAATAGAATAACTTAATATTTTCTGCTTCAATTAATATAATTTTAATTAAAGCTTATAATCATTGTCAAAAACCATGGTTTTATCTTTATATGTAAAATTTTTATAATAAAATGACTGAAATAAAAATAAGTGGTTTGAAACTGTGGCAACACTAATACTACCTGCAGGTTACCCGGTCAACCTGCCATATATACCCGGGTTTGACCTGTACCCATGACTGCTTAACCCGGGTCGGGTATGGTCATTAGAAAGTTGTTCTCAAACCTGCGTGGACATACCCGGGTAGCACCCGGGTATACCCATCTTAGGCCCTAATCTAAGGTGGCTCAGTAACGTGTTTCTGACGGAGATTCGGGACTTAAACCATAGCCAACTTAGCCGAGGAAGGGAGCTCTCTTAGGCGCAACCTTGGCACAAACCAGCCCCAGCTTCGACACCCCCTAATGGAACATCTACTCCTTGCTGAGACAGCTTACTCTGCTCCACAGCGGTTGCGCCCTTTACAGATCGTTATTCAGTATGAACCCACTCATACGAGATCCCCAAGCAAGCTCGCACAAGACATCCGTCAACTGGATCCTAATGGGAGTTTGTGCGCGTCCCTGTTCAGGAGGGCACATTGCACATTGCAAGAGTTGGGTTCTTGCGCTAGTGACTTCGTCTGGCGTCATGCATTGAAGGAGATCGGGATGATTTCTGAACGTGATAATGAAGATTCTATAGAGAAGGGAGCAGGCGAAATCCGGAACCTCATCGAAAATTGGGAATTTTCAATGCCGAACGCGAATCCCTCTTCCCGAGGCTTCAACGTTACCCCAAAATTCTCCCGGCTGATACAGGTTTTGCAGGCGTATGAGCCTTGTGGAGACGACTTCCGCGGTATTATTTTCGGTGAGCAACCTCTCCATTATAATCTTTCGCTTATCCTGCGTAGTACAGAAAAGTCATATTGCAATCATTATGACTGACATGCTACGTGTGATGACTGATGGCCTGGAATTCCTGCGTCCGTTTGCTGTGATCGGCAGCCTCCCCGTGATCGATGTCCACTACCAGGTAGATATCGTCTCTCTGCGAGTTTCTTGACCGATCGATTGTTGTATAGGCCGAGATGCGACGGAACTTTGAAACTGGGAAGTATAATCTCTTGATCTTAACAAAAACGCTGGAGGACCTGGATATTCCTCCCGCTCTGCTTGTTGTAAGGTTAGTTTCCGATCCGATCATTCCGGGAAGTGATACGCATCTTGTCCTCTACAGATATGATGTGTTCGAAAGCCAGCTATCGTTTTCGTATGCGTGTTCCCACGCATGCTTGCCCTCCGGTCGCATTGTCCACATGGTGGAGAATGGCAACGATGTGCACCGTCAAGTACTGACACGAATTTCGGAAACAACATTCAACAAATGTTGGATTCCCGTTATTACCCATAATGGAGGGCTTCCGATTCCACCGTCACCCCCAGCGGAGAATCGTCTCCCTTTCCAGTTCGGTGACGAAGCTAACATGAGCTCGTGGCCTTTCATTGAAGACCCAGTCACAGGAAGGCGGTTATATGAGTATGATGCTATCGAGGCCCTCTATCGTTTTGTTGCCACCGTGCAGAAATTGGATCTCCCTGGTGCACCGTTATTGATCACCAGAGAAGTATCTATTTTCCCAGATCAGCAAGCCTGGACATGTACTGTGACGTTGCCGGTTGGCTTGCCCATCGACTATGTGACCGGACCCACTCGCTTAACACCTACTCACGCTCGCCGATCAGCTGCATATAAAGCTTGCGTACAACTTTATGAATACGGTATATTCCACAACAATCTGTTTCCAGTACCCCAGCACGACCCGAAACTTGATACAGGTGGTGCAACAGCACTTGCCGCAGACAAAATATTTGGGAATTGTTGTTATCCCCGCAAGCGGTCCCATTTCTGGTCAAGTTCCATTCGTCTTCATAAACGTCGTTTATTTCCTTTCATCGTCTACGTAGACCGACGGGGTGCAGATTACGCTCCGATCATGCTCTTGACTCGTCAACCACTGCCACATATCCCTTCCTTTCGTCTCTTCTTCCCAGGGGCGTCAGAGACCATACGAAACCTCCGGGCACCACCTCTCGAACTGGATGAACAACGCCTGGAAGCCCTTTACTTGTTTACTCTAAGGACTTGCCGAGCAATCTCCAACAAACCACTCGGTTGCCCCTTGGAAAAGATGGGTTACATGTTTGCGCCACTCAAACTTCCCGAACAAGTCGACGCTCGATCCCTTGACCCAATCCACCTCACGGATTGCATATCATGGAATATCATCGAACTCGCCGGAAAGACGTGGATGGTAAAATTCGATTTGGAGGAACTCCACACGTCTTCAGGGGGAGTGCATGACCTTATCGTACAAGACCGGTCGGTCGAATTCACCCGACGATACTATGTTGCACGCCTCCGGCAGGACTTGACCCCTTTGAGCAAACCTGAAGACAGCCCAGTATGTGGGAAAAAAATACTATTGTTGTCGTGAGCTCATAGTTCCTCGAGCGAGAGGCAGGATATGTGAACTTGCTTGAATATTGCAAGGCAAGGCGGAAATGCTTCGAAGGCTTGTTAGATTACTCGCAGCCCCTCATAGAGGTGTCTGGACCTGCCATGACTGGGAATCACCTCAATCCAACTACCAGGGCTACCGCCACAGAGCCAGTTAAAGCGGCCGTCAAATGTACGCGTGATTCAGCCCTGAAAACATCGGAATGTTGACGTTCTCCTAGATTTAATTCCGGAGCTCAGTGCCAAGTTTACCATTCCTGCAAGGTGGCGAACTCAACTTTGCCAGCTGCGTGCCGCTCCGAACACTGACGTTATTGAGCAGCACCTTTCGGACCGCGCTGCTTCTTCCCTCGATTATGAAACGGATAGAAGACTTTTTGATTGTTCACGAGCTCAATGCCAGCTTGTTCGGTTGTTCAATCCACGAGAATCTTTTGTTGTCGGCCATCTCCGCACCTTCCGCAGGTTTTGAAGTGGATTATGAAAGACTAGAATTTTTTGGTTTGATATTAGTCCCGTCACCTTTTGCACCTTTGGTCACATCTGTCACAGGCGATTCGTTTCTGAAATATCTTGCATCCGTCTACGTTTTCGTGACCAACCCAGCACAGCATGAGGGGGCCTTGCATGGCGCGCGCCAACGCATCATCAGCAATAAAGTGCTGATGCAAAGTGCTGATCGGATCGGTTTACCTCAGTATATCCAGAGCAAACCATTCAGCCACAAGTTGTGGTATCCACCGAATTTCACCGCTGATCCTTCCCTATCAACCGTTGCAGACCCTGCAGGTAGCGGAGATGAAATTGGTGTCGCAGCGGATGTCTTGCAAGGCAAACAAGATCCAGCTAGCCAAGACGAGGATATGAACATAAACGACGTGCCCAAGAAGAAGAAGAAATTGCGAGATGAGAGTGCGACTCAATGGCTGGGTGACAAGGTACCTGAGCAACACTCTCGCTGGAAAACGGTGTGCTGACGACGTTGTTTTCCAAGACCATCGCGGATGTCACAGAAGCCATTATCGGAGCGGCGTATATGTCTGGGGGGCAGGATAATGCACTCCAGGCTGCAAAAGCGTTGTTGATGCCGATCCCACTTATCCATCAGTGGCAAGATTTCCGCCGGAAGACATTTACAATCCTTCCAACACCCGGTAGGCCACTTCGCCAGGGTACGACAGAGGCCGTCGAGGCAATTATCGGGCACCGCTTTCGCCTGCCTCATCTCCTCGCCCAAGCACTAGTGAGCGGTTCAATTCTAGGCATCGTTTGCATGTACGTTAATACGAAAATCCCAGACTCATACGTCCGTAGAGGGTTGCGACGCCACTTGTTATGAACGATTGGAATTCCTTGGAGATGCTATCCTTGACTTCTGTACGCTTCCCGTTGTTGGATTTTTGGTGACAAACTGACACGGCTAGTGACGGTACGGTACGTATTCTCTTGCGAAGACCATTTGTCACCAGGTGCGATGACAATGCTGAAGGTAGGCTCAGCTTATTGTCACTATTTAATTTTCGTTTCACGGCATTCTAGGGAGCAATGGTTTGTAATGCAACTCTCGCTGCTTTGTGTGTGTCGTGCGGACTACATAAACATCTTCACTTCGACTCATATGCTCTGGCAACTACATTTGAGACTTACGCTCAACAACTGGAAGCAAACCGACTAGAGGCAGAGGCGGCCGCTGTGGACAACCCGCCTGGCCAATACTGGTTGCAAGTTGAGGCTCCCAAGGTGGTCGAGCAGATTTTTGTGGTAGGAGCTACACTCTGATGCAACAGTTTTAGGCACTATCAGACATCGTGGAATCCATCATTGGGGCTCTTTACGTCTCAGACGGGTTCACGTTAGATGGAGCAGAGAAATTTTTCAAGAACGTGCTGCAGCCGTTCTATGACCGACATATCACACTGAAAACTTTATCTCATCATCCAACGAAAGTTCTCTTCGAGCTGTTGCAGTCACATGGATGTCAGCAGTTTGAGCTAGTGAAGGAGCGAAATGATTTGACGCAAGAAACACGTTGTGATTGTAAGCCATTTCCCCCGGGATGATCACTTGCTTACGTTCCCAACACGCAGGTATCATTCATTACATTACCTTGGCCAGCGCTGTGGGCACAACAGTGCAGGCTGCGGGACGTGCGGCGTCTGTGCTCGCACTGGACACATTGCAGTCCAACCCTGAATTTTTATCGACAACGTGTGATTGTCGGGAAAGCCGACGGTCAAACAAAGGGGCTCAAGCACGTCTTAAGAGGATGCTCGTGGAGGAGATAGAGGATGGTGATGTTGTGTGAACCAATGTATTCTGGCTGTGACACCCGTACATCGGGATGAAACTTGGGTGAAGGAAGACCGACGTCAATGTCTATTTAGTAGGAAGGGTGCAATTAAGCGGCACCAGCCTTTTTCCTGCGCAATGTATTTCTGAGTATGGATGAAGGAGGGAGGCGGGAGGCTTACAACTGGAATGCCGCCGCAGCAAAAGGAATGCTAAAGCCTGAAAGGAGGAAGAGGGAAAGCTTGACGCCAAAGGCTAAGCGGTTTTTGCCAGGGAAAGCAAAGGGTAAATGCTGAGGTCGGGAATGAGGCGACGAGCGGGACATGGGAAGTCAAGGAAAACATACGTGGTATTCGCCATGGCCATGGGCATAACGTGCGGGGCAGGCAACACGCAGACGAGTGACTTGAGGACGAAGACCGAGTGGTGCGCGGGCGAGCATCATGGTGGTGGATAAGGCCGGAGGACTCGTTTTGGACTGTGGGAACACTCGGTCACGTAATTACTACCTGCAAGTTTGCGGTAGTCGTACTCATTGTCCATCGAATTTCATGGCGAACGTTCAAGAGGATTAAGACACTCCAAACTGATATTATAAGTGATTTATATGAACCATAATGATCATTATTGACATAAGATAGGACTTAACAAAGCATAAATAATTTTATGCTAAATATTTATTTCATATGTATTCTTTTTGCTTAAGATAACAGCCATTTATAACACAGCAGCCAGAAGCTCAGGGCTAAAGTTCTCGTAACCCGCTCAAACCATGGCTCACACCGTGAAAGTCGTTATTCCCCCCACACAACGCGAGATCGAGATACAGACAGGTCTTTTTATCAACAACGAGTTTGTTCCTTCTGCAGATTCCAAAGAACTTATCCAGTGCGCATATCATCATTCAATTCCATCCATCTTGTGCTCAAGATAATGATAGTGTTATCAATCCAGCGACTGAGGAAGTGATTTGCTCTGTTTCCGCAGGTATATTCTCCTTCCGCTTCCCGAGAACATGATCTCATTGCCCCTGTATGATCAAACTCAAGGATCTGAGAAGGACATTGATATCGCTGTTGCGGCCGCTCGTAAGGCTTTCAACACTACTTGGGGAAAACATGTCACGGGTTTTGAGCGGTCTCGCTTGCTGAACAAGCTCGCTGACCTCATCGAGAGAGATCAGCAAATCCTCGCAGAGGTCGAGAGTCTAAACAACGGGAAACCAGTCAAAATAGCCAGGTAATGGCCGCATGCTTCATCAAGCTAGTGAAAGTATTGTTTGACACGATTTTGCAGGGACTTTGATATCGGTGACAGTATTCAATGCCTACGTTATTATGCCGGATGGGCAGACAAAATTCTTGGGCAGGTGATCCTTACACGTACACGGACCTGGCCCCCTCTAACCGTTCCCACGCACATTAGACGATAGAGGTCGACAATCAGAAGAAGCTTGCATTCACCAAACACGATCCAGTCGGTGTTTGTGGACAAATGTGAGCAGTGAATCTCTGCATATATTGGGCTCCTATCAACGCGGCGCAGCATCCCTTGGAATTACCCTATCATGATGTGGTAGGCCCATTCACGCGTTGTACAGGAGTGCCAAAATCATCCAATTCATATTAGGGCCTGGAAGGTGGCACCCGCGCTTGCATGTGGATGCACAATCGTCATGAAGCCCTCTGAATTAACTCCGCTCACGGCACTGTTGTTATCCAAGCTCGTTGCTGAGGCTGGGTGAGAGCGTCTCAAACCTTGTTGCTGTGATGTAAATCATTCATTTCCAGCGGACAGATTCCCGCCTGGTGTGGTAAACACCATTCCTTCTCTAGGGTCTGTTGGTGGCGCAGCGCTTTCGGCACACAAGGATGTTGACAAAGTGGCGTTTACTGGATCCACTGCGACCGGTAGGAAGATTATGGAAGCAGCGGCTAAGAGTAATTTGAAGAAGGTCTGTTTACATGCCACCCCCGCGAGGCGATAGATATCAGGGCAGTGCATTGAAACTATGCCAAATAGGTATCCCTAGAGCTAGGGGGAAAATCTCCCCACCTTATCTTCGAGTCCGCGGATCTCGACCAGGCAGCCAATTGGGCGTGTCTAGGCATCCTTTACAACACCGGTCAAGATTGCACCGCTGGGTCCCGTTTATACGTGCAGGAATCTATTTATGACGATTTTGTCGCCTTGCTGGTGCGGAAAGCCAAGGAGCTTGTGATTGGAGATGGCTTTGATGAACAAAGTGGCAGTGGCCCCGCTGTCAGTCTACCATGCCTGGGTTTGACATTTTCGGCTCATAAATCTCTATAGATTTCTAAAGCTCAATACGACAAAATCTGGAGATACATCGAGAATGGTAAGGCTCAGGGTGCGAAGTTCGCCCTTGGCGGACAGAAGCGCGTAGGCAAAGGGTTCTTCGTGGACGCGACTAGTAAGTGTTGTCCCGGCCAACTTTTTTAGCTCCCAGAGACGCAAAGTACGGCACAGTATTCACGGACATCAGGCAAGACATGAGCATAGTAAGATTTACTTTGATACACGCGGAGAACTCGGCTGATATGCGACATAGGTCAGAGATGAGGTGTGTGATGGAGTATTGCCGGCTGGTACAGCCTGCTGAGATGTACCGTAGATTTTTGGCCCCGTGCTCTCGGTCGGCAAATTCAAGACAGAGGAAGAAGCGATAGCCCTAGCAAACGACACCACTTATGGCCTTGGCGCTGGGCTGCACTCGAGTGGGTACGACACACAGAGGGCATCACACGGACCTGACTACGCGCGCTTGTAGATGATGCCAACCAGTGTATGCGAGTCTCCTCTGCCCTGGAAGCAGGAACAGTATGCAGGGCCATCTTCTCGATTTGTGCTGGTTTCTGATGATCCACTCCAGGTGTGGGTCAACCAGTACAATTTGCTCAACAACAACGTTCCCTTTGGTGGGAAGAAACAAAGTGGAATAGGTTCGTTATGCCGAATGTCTAGGCACGATCGAACTGACGCCCCAAAGGCCGCGAACTTGGCAGTTATGCCCTCGAGGAGTACACATCTGTGAAGGCCGTCCACTGGAACTTTGGAGAGAAGCTCGACTGGCCATTGTAAGAGATGAGCGGATGCTTTGCATGAGATTATGCTTGTTTGGTGGTGCCTGCTATTACTACGGCGCAAAGTGTAAGTTAACAAAGTGAGAAGACGCGAAATGAACCCCATTGCTGTTGCTGTTCAGTGCAGAGTGCGCACAGGAATGAATCCTTAGCATCTGGCTCTTGCGGTGTTCCGATGGCTGAAATGACAGAAATGTGGCAACGACATGACATTGTGTACATGGACAAGACCAGGACAACTACACGTGCAGAGTTCATGTACGCGCTGTTCCGACAACGCCGGTGCAATCCAAGATTGCTCTCTACGCGAGCCAGTCTATCGTGATCACTGGAACACGTTATTGTGCTCATACAGGCCTTCTTGATTCATCGCAGGCTGAACACTCTCGTGTCCACTAACAGGGCTGATGAGAGGCGTCAGAAAGTAAAAAGAGGGCCCAATCAAGCAGCTCCTTACGGTCGCGAGCCAGAAATTACATCTGCAGGGTACTCCCGCTGTGTAGTCTCCGTGAAGTCGGTGTTGGGCATGTAGTATTGCCCTTGGGGAAGATAGAAATCATACGGTAGGTTCGAAGACGCGGCGGAGCCGTGGGGGGTTCCATCCCACATTTCAGGGGCGAACCCTGTGGTTACCAATGCCGGAGGTCCTTGCTGGGCGACAGCCGTCGTGGCGACGGACGAGAACAAGCTGCACTGCGCATTTCTTTTCTCGCATCGGAGGCACTGTGTAGAATTGTCGTCGTAAATGCACTAGTGCGAAGCTGAGTACGAGTTGGCCAAGAGAGGGAGGGAGGGAACCAACCCTTTTGTGGCTCCTGCGGCAGGACTCGCAAGCCTCTCTTGCTCTCTCTGGGGTGACGCTCATCGTTGTTGGACTGGATGTCAGAGAGGAGAGTAATTCAAGAGCTTAAATATGCGAGTGAGTGGAAATGAAACAAATAGACGTGCGTTCATGGATAGGCGTATGGATCGGGAAGCCATTGTACAAGGGTAGCCATGCGCTATAGTTCGATGAAGGAATCTCTTGAGATCTTGACCGCAAGTCTGGACAGTGTCCTATGCAGGCGCAAACGCAAACGCAAAAGTGGGATTCACCGCATTTTACGTTCGGCAAGTATAATCATTGCCGCCAGGTTTGAAAATATGGACGTGGATGGATGATCAGCGCTCAGAGTACGCATCGTGATGTGCACGTTGCATGGCAATCCACGTTGGACGTCCGAGACAAAGGTAATGTTCAACTCCTATCTGCGCTGGAGCAACCGTTGGTGGGAAAGCTGTGGCATGAACAGACTCCGAGAACCGCATTCTCGTCCAGATCGACCAGCGCACCGCAGCTGAGCAGGTTGGTATTCGCGTTTCCTTGAGCTTGATTTGTGATCGCGACCTGCGCGGAACGCGACACCGTCCTGGATGGCAAGACACAAAGAAGACCTTCATCTTACTGAGCCTCACCAGTTAGGTGTGGGAGGTGTGGGTGATAACAAATCGTTGTTCCAGTTTGGATCCAGCTCCCTTTTGGCTCGTCGACGCTCAGTAACAAGTCTATGAAACCAACTTTGATCAGACTTGCCTCACGGGCGACCCCACGTTCGTTGGCTGCGCAGTCACTCGATTGTTCCACGTAAGGCTTGTGTGCAAGCTAAACCATGCGACGACAGCGTGCGTTCATGTACCTGGGCACCTATACACGAACACGCATCCTCAAGACCCAGTGAGCGTCTAGTATCAGAGATGATGGCAAATAACAGACAGCCATAAGACAGGAATCACATCCGGGAGGCAGAGTCATAGCAAGAACAGCCAAAGTCCATATAATATAGGAACAAAGGCGAAAGGTATATCGCGAGCGTACTGGCGAATTAGGATTCACCCGAGGGGGAAAGACTAGCATCTTCCTCATCAGCAAAGACGGTGTTGTTGTCGGGTCGAGCTTCCTTCACGACATATCTAATGGTGGCGTGAGACATGCCGACACAGGCTGAGTGAAAAAATCGACAACCCTAGGCTCGGTGAACCATCGCTTGCGTTTTGCGTGACATAACTGGCCACATAAGTACTGCAAGATACGTGAAGACCTATGAGCGGGGCATGTCGGGTGGGCCAAATTGACTGACGTGGTCTGTCCATAGTAGTCCTGATGATGGTAACTAGCTCCTAGATCGGCAGAACCTTGAGCAACATTCGGGCTGAGGCTGTTTGATGAAGAGGAAGAAAGGGCGCAACAAGAGACGTCTCACAAACTCTGCTGATAGCCTTCCATGCTTGGTCCGAGAGGTAGAAAGCTCGGCGTCTGAAACCTGTGACTTTTTTCTTTAGTCTAAGCAACAAAACTCGTGAATGCGTACACGTACATGGTCTGTTCCGCTGAAACCATACTCGTACTTGAACCTTGTCGCTCGTCCGAGCGCATCATGGGCCAGGACCATATTCTCATCGGGATCCGAAGCGACTCCGACCGCTGTAACATATATTGAACGTCGTTCTCCGTGCCCGGTGTCGGTCCCTCTATGGCGCTATCAGTGAAGTGCGATGCAAAAGAGTGTCGAGCCTGTCTAGTGGCCTGGACACCGAACCCCGAACTCGGACTCTGCGAACGAGCTGCCCGGGGTATACTACACTCCAATTCCTGTGCAACACAACGACGGCACGGCCGATCATTTGTACCGTACTCAATAGGCTCGCACTAGTGACGCTTGAGCACGGCTAATAGTCATATACGAGAGGATCTGCTCACACGTTGCTTCGCTATCCTGCACAAGTGGCATGCTCTCTCGGTACGTGGCCTTCTTTGCACTGGCTGATTAGTACAACTTGAAGAACGCCAAGGAGACATAAGGAAGGAGGGATGGTGGGGAGCGCAGTAAATCCGTCCTCTTTTAAATTTCTGGCAGTCTCTTACGCACTTGTGCTTGGGGTGCACTGTTTCGTGTCTGGTCACGTAGAATGGAAAATACCCCCGATTACAGCATCAGAAATTCGCCGATTAATCTGGAGCAGACGTGGTTTGAGCCCATCCGCGCAGCTTCACTGAATGCTGCAGGTGAGAATTAATTAAAAGGCGCGAAGTACTGAGCGGAAACCTCACGATAACGAGAAGGCGTGAATGAAGGCAGCGGATGATGGCTGGTGGAGCAGGGGTGGGTGACACAGTGGAGAGAGATTGGGATAATAGGCTGGGTTTCCTTTTTCATGATCAGCGCTGGGCAATACAAGGCTCGGGGAAGCTTTTTTTTTTTCAGCTCTCATCACCATATGTAGTTCAAGTCGAATGCAAAGCCGAGATGAGATGTATCAATCTGTGGAAAACGAGTAGAGCTCTTGTTACAGGCGGTTCACATGAAAGACAAACGCGCTCAGTAAAGAGTGCAATGGGGTAAAGTGGTTCAGGTAAAACGCACGTAAGATACAGTACATGTCACAGAGCCAAATAATCCTTCACTTCTTCTTCAGTTAGTTTACGGAAAGTAGGTCGCGAGCGCCCGGTTTCACCCCCTTCCTTGCCTGCAACGAGTTCATTTGCCGTCGGTACTATGACCACACCAATTTCGATGGTCCTCTCGGTCATCTGCCCCTCAAACCCCTCTTTAAGGGTTAAGAGGGCTGTGTGGATTGCGTCCTCCAGGCTGATGTCATCGTTGTATCTTTTTTTTACGTTGCAAGAACATCAGATGCATGTGTGATGAATCAACGTGCACCAAACATACCGCTTCTCTAAGAAAGTCTTTGCATTCACCATATTCTTACCTATCGCACTGGCCTTCCAAGCCCAAAACGATCCTGATGGGTCAACTTGATAGAGACAGGGTCCGCGATGAATGTCGTATCCTGCGACCAATAACGACACGCCGAACGGACGCACACCGCTATGAAAAAAATGTGGAAATTCAGCAAGCGAGTCACGTGTGATACTCCAGCCTTACCCAGACTGTGTGGCTTCCTGCATGACGGTTGCAATCTCTTGAGTCAAAACTTTCGTGGGTGGATACTCCCCATATACTTTCCAGTACGCCTGAGCACTTTTGCGTGCACGCGCGATAAGGACGCGAAAATCGGGGCCCATGCCGGAATACACAATGCCAATGTTGGGACAGACCACTGCGACCTTCTCGATCATCGAATCGTCTATCAGTATGGAGGAGGTCTTCTTCTCAGTGGCAATGACGATGCCATTTGACGCTGCCAGAGAATGAAGATCT
This sequence comes from Boletus rubropictus, assembly GCA_038092695.1. NCBI lineage: Eukaryota > Fungi > Basidiomycota > Agaricomycetes > Boletales > Boletaceae > Boletus > Boletus rubropictus. Next base: position 12,390 of record JBBPQW010000556.1, read on the forward strand.
GATGTGCGGAGATTATTACGATGATACCTTTAATCCCGAGACTAGTGGTCCCTTGTGAAACGGCGGCCAAAGCATGTTCAATCTGCACAAGCTTCCCGCTCGGCGAGAAGACGGTCAGGGAGTAGCTAACGAACGATATGAGACCTGAAGACAGGTTTACGCGTGGATTCAATACCTGTAGGCGCCGCCATCCGCACTAGCCATTGTGAGGGTTGAGGGAGAAGAATTAAAAGGGACAGTCTAGGAGTGATTACATGTACGCGCGTCGGGTGCACGCGTCTTATTTGTACACTGTTTACGTATTGAATTCAAACATATGCAAATATCATTACATAAGAATACTCCTCCAACACACGTTCATTCCACCACCAGAGGCGTGGTCCTCAAGTACGGCTGTTGCGAATACACCGTCAGCGCGCTGGCCCCGCAGGGTGTCGTTTTTTTACCTTGTGGACTGTCACTTCAGGGAACAGTTTCTTGGCTTCTTCGGTGCTGACACTCGGGTGCACGATCACGTCGTCACCCTTGTTCCAGTTCACGGGCGTTGTCACCCTGTACTTGTCGCCGAGTTGCAGAGCTAGAGAGGCCATTTAGACTCGAGCAAGTGTGTGTGTCATTTTCTCACAGTCAATCACACTGAAGTAAGTTAGCGCAGAGCCTAATGGGAGGAGAAACGCAATGCTAACCGAAGGATCTCGTCAAAATTCCTGCCCGTGGACGCGGGGTAGGAAATCATCAGACGGATGACTTTCTTAGGGTCGATGACAAAGACGGTCCGAACCTGTTGGACGATAAGCTGGTTTGTGACAGGAGGACGATCCCACTCGCCGTGAAGGGGAGGCCCTTGCTGTCTCGGTTCGTGGCATCCTGCTCATCGAGCATGTCGTACAGCGTACAGACTTTTCTGTCCGGATCGGCAATCTGGTGCATGATCATGAGTGCGCGGAAGACACAGAAAGGACCCGAATTACGATGGGGAACTGGACATTGGTAGGGCCGAACCTGGAGCCGAATTCGTTGATATCGGCGACCCACCTGTGGTGATCTTGGAGATCGTTTGCAGAAATACCGATGATCTTGACGTTGCGCTTGGCAAAGTCAGGCGCACGACGAGCAACCTCGCCGAGCTCGGTGGTGCAAACGGGGGTGAAGTCACCAGGGTGAGAAAAGAGGACGGCCTGGGAGGGAAACGAGATAAGATAGGGGTGAGCAAGGTAGGAATAGCGATACCCAAGAGTCGCCGATCCACTCGTGGAAATTGATCACGCCAGCTGTGGATTCAGCCCGGAAATCGGGGGTGATACTGCCTAGACGAAGGGAGGGCATGATACGATGTGATAACGAGGGACGAGAGGGGGAAGATGAGATCAAGACCTTTTTATACCACTCCGATTATGATGAATCATGGCGTCTTTGCTTCCCACGAGCGATAACAAGTTTATTGCGCGATTTAATAATATGCAACAGCATACAAGATACTGTGTGGATGTCGTTCTTGCTGTACATGAAGGATCCGGTCGATATCCTCGTCGATGTCCTGCGACGCCTCGATCTGCAGTCCATCAGCCTGTGATCCATGTCCATCTGCCCAACTTACCGCCGCGGCTAGATCCAGCATCGCCTTCCCTGCAATAAGTGCTTCCTCATGGTTATCCTTGATTTCTATATTAATTACATGTACTGGCTTGCTGAATTCGCCGCCCCGACTGAGGAGATCTATACTGTCTATCAGTTTCATAAAATCGCCTCGTTTCACGGACCGACCCACCATCACATACGGCGTCGAAGCAGCGCTCCTCGCATGTGATCACCACATCAGCAATGGTTCTACTATCTTGCCACCGCTCTGGAGCTACTTTAATCCTGCGATTACGATCAAGCATCTGCAACAGCCCATTTGCAGTATACCTTGGGTTCGTTAACGCAGATACGAAAACAACACTCGTCTAGCCTCGACTCACAAGCGGGGATCTTTCGATTGGAGTTCTTCATATATCGTGTTGTAGGGCGTCCCAAATGGGTAAATATTTGGTTTATCTATCGAGGGGCCAGGAAGGCGAACGGCAGAGCCCGTACCGTACGAGATGACTCTGTGACCTGCTTTTCTGAGTTTTGGTCAGAAGGTCTCTTTTTCTGCGCAAGGACAATTCCTTACTGAAGAACATGATGTCCCTCCATAGAGCGGTTCTGGACGGCGTCAGACTACGAATGCTCGTGGTTTCACCGACCATACCTGGTTACTGGCACAGACAACGCAGAATAGCGGCCGTGGTTTGTATGTAGAGGCAGGAGACACTTCATTATTCAATGGCGCAGACGCACTGGAACTGGCATTTGGTGACGTTTGGTATTGCATTTGCTGAGGGGCTGCATGGGAATCGACGGGTGGCCAAGGCTGCTGTTGTGGCGCCGGCGGGGCAGGTGAGTCTGAGGAAACTCTCTGCAGACGGGGATCAGCGCGCATAAGACGGGGGTCACGCGCTCGGCGAGGGTCCATGGGTCTCTGCTCAAAGAGAGATGTGAGCATGGTTCGAAACGCGACGCGACATAAAAGAGCCAGTGTCAGCAGTATCTAGAACATTTGTAGTCTGCAGCTCGACCCGGCAGGCGAAGAACGCGGGTCGATGAAGCATCCACTCTGAATCATCAGACAGGACAAGGCAGCGAACGATACTCACAGGCGAGTGAGGGCAAGGAACACGAGCGTTTCCAGTGTGACACCGTCACTCGCTTGTCTTGCTTTACTTGGTGCATACTCAAAATCATGCAGTCTGCCCTACGGAAGATGATATCCGTGTGCAACAGCCGACGACGAGCAAGTTGATTCTGAAATCGCACAACTGGAGTGGGTGTAGAATATCATTCATAGATACCACATGTCGGTCGCAAAACTATGGCGGGCGGTGGTGAGAGGGACACCGCACACCTCAAACAACGACTACGCTCCATCTTCCGCTGGGAGACAATCATTGCCCTGCCATGGGTGTGGTACGGACGACGTTCAGCTCTCGACGGTCTGGTACAAACTCAGATGACGAGCCACACGTTGACTGGCACGCGCGATGACCTAATTACTTCACACTTGCTCTCGCCCATGGGTTACACAGACCGTACTGCAGACTTTCGAGAAGTCATAAAATTAAAGCAGGCCTCAATCCCTCCTGCCAAACGACGGAAACTAGCGACCGAGGTTGACCCTCGGAATACTTTCGGAAAACGATATGTGGAGGAGGCCTACATCATAGTGCGCCGACTATCTCTAGTGCCAATGCCCGCCACTGACTCGTCCTTCCCAGCTGAACCACATAAACGCTCTAACACGCGTGTTGAGCAACATCAGGCGGCCTTACCTCAGCGTCGATTTCAATTCAAGCCCGCTTGTGCGGCAAGGCTCTCGAAATCTTGACCTGAGCGACTCCCAGCAGTTGTGGTCAGAAATAAAATATCTTTCGAACGAGGAGAGGAACCAAATTGATCTTCAGGCCCGACTCATACTCACCCGCTGTGCGGACCGAGTGAAGGAGATGGAGACGCTCGAAAAGCGTGCGTCTCTATGTTTACTTCACACCCGAGCAACCCTTCGAACCTCTTCACCTTGATAGGGCGTGTAGAGCTGGTTGCGCGCAACATGAATCCACTAGCACGATTTCTCCCAGCGAGATTGGTGCAAGATGATTCCGCTATGCTCCCAGGGTATCTGGCCGCCCACCATGCAAGCATAACGTGGTACCTCGGTCGGCGTTTGACCGAGGCAAGTCAGCACCAGAAAGAATTGCAGGAGGAGCGCGTTAAACGACAGCTAGAGCGGACGCGTACGCTTGGTTCAAATACTGCTCGCGAGATTATGGCAATAACCTCGAAGGATGTCGCATATGGAAGGCAACAGCCAACCAGCGACAGCTGGCTTGGTAGTGCCTCCTCTGCCCTTGTGTCCGGCATTACTGCCACGATTGGTTCTGCTTCTGGCCGATCTGCTGCCATCAAGCCACAAGGATCCACTCCTTCCGTGGAGAACTCGGATGATGATGAAGAGCTGGAACTAACTGAGTCCCAGATTCTCCGGTTCGAGACTGAGAATGCAAACATTCTACGGTCGGCCCAGGATACACTAGAATCAGTGCAGCAGGCAGAGGCGCGCTTGATGGACATCAGTAATCTGCAAATGGAGCTCATCACGCACCTCACACGCCAGACCGAGCTTACTGAACAACTCTATGAGGATGTAATAGCAACCACTTCCACCGTTGAGAAGGGTAACCTGCAACTTAGGGAAGCGAGACGAAGGGCAAAGGACAGCAGAATATTCATCCTCGTGTTCCTTATTGGGGCTAGCCTGTCTCTACTGTTCTTACACCTGTATTAGATATATATGATATTCAGCCATCTAAGTAGATGGATTAAATATAAGCAGGTATTCCATGTAACTCAAACCAAAGATGTTTGATGATATGCAACCTCATGTCCATATTCTTGATGCAAATAATTGGTATCCTCTGGTGCTTCGGGGTCCGACCCATGGGTGGCCAAGTGACTACTATGTAGTGATTTAATTTCCTCGTGGACGAAGTGGTAGACCACACTGTTGGTAGTCAGATAACGTGAAATCGGACAAAGAAAGGCCATACGAGCTTGAAATGATTGAGATGACAATACTTCCGATGATCAGGGAGCCATTGATAAACTTTGTCGCTGATTGAAAAACGATCGTGAGATTAACAACGACCGAACAAGACTAACATACTGGCGTCCATATGGTTTCTCTGTTCGCCATCGGAGAGGTTCGCAATGCGCGATCCTACGAAAACATAGAGCATGACGCGAGGAAGTACGAAGAGCGTGGCGAATATAAATTGAGACAGGGACACAGACTCGATGCCCTAAGCATATGGAG